>CM077159.1:112742379-112814937 GCA_039583875.1 Platanthera guangdongensis | reverse complement strand
ATGAAAGGTTGTGCTGAAACTTAGCTTTGTTACCAACATCTGCTGCCACCAACCTGCAATCATTTGACATGAACTTGCCCATCTCGGTCACTCACGATGCTATGGGGCACACCGTGAAGCCGCAGAATATTATCCACATATAACTTTACCAATTTCTCCACAGAATCATACTTCCTATGCGGAATTAAGTGCGACACTTTCGTCAAATGATCTACGACCACCCAAATGGCGTCGTTTCCCTTCTACGACCTTGGTAAATCATGCACAAAGTCCATAGTAATGTCGTCGAACTTCCACTCCGGAATAGGCAAGGACTTCAAGAATCCTCCAGGCTTCTGGCACTCCGCCTTCACTACGACGCATGTTTGACACTTCGCCACGTGCAGTGCCACATCCTTCTTAAGTCCTGGCCACCAAAACAATTTCTTCATATCACGGTACATCTTCGTGCTCCCTGGGTGAATCGAGTACTTGGTATGATGAGCCTCGTACATCAATTCCACCAGCAATTTGCCAACATTTGGGACGTATAGACGACCGTCCTTCAAGAGCAATCCATCCACAACCTCAAATTGGGAATTTGACCCATCCAAAGACTCAACCATGATTTGATTCATGTGGCCATCCAAATCTAAAGCCTGCCGAATCCGATCAACCAGGTCACACTGAACTTCAGTCCAGTTCAATAGTGCCTCGACAGTAGTCTGCTTGTCTTCACAATATATTTCCAACGCCTCCAACTCCCGAACAAAACGCTCGTCATGAACCGACAACTAGTTGGCTTGAGCTGGGGCCCAGTGACTCAATGCATCCGCAACCGCATTGCCTTTCTCAGGCACATAATGAATCTTGAATGTGTAGTCCCCCAGCAACTCCATCCATCTCCGCTGTCGCATGTTCAGATCCTTCTGATCCAACAAGTACTTCACCGCTCTTGTGGTCGGTATAGATATCGACCTTCACCCCGTACAAATAATGCCTCCACAGCTTCAGGGCAAATATCACGGCCGCTAACTCCAAGTCATGGACCGGATAATTCCTCTCATGCACCTTCAGCTGACGCGAGCCATAGGCTATCATACTTCAATGCTGCAGTAGGACATAACCCAATCCACTGCCTGAAGCATCGCTGTAGATTTCAAAGCCTTCGGTCCCACTCGGCGAACTCAGCACAGGCGCCATGGTCAACCGACTCTTCAACTCCTCAAAAGCTCATGCACACTCCGGCGTCCAAACAAACTTATGCTCTTTCCTCGTCAGGGTCGTGACGGGTAACGCTATCCGCGAGAAGTTCTCCACGAAGTGCCTGTAATAGCCGGCAAGCCCCAGAAAACTCCGGACTTCCGCTACTGTAGACAGCACAGGCCACTCTCGTATAGCAACAATCTTCATCGGATCCACCGCAATTCCCTCTCCACTGACTATGTGACCAAGGAACGCTATTGAGGATAACCAAAACTCACATTTGGAGAACTTGCCGTATAGTTGATCCCTCCTCAGCGTCTCCAACACCAAATGCAGATGCTTAAAGTGATCCTCCTCACTCTGCGAGTACACCAATATATCATTGATGAAGACGATCACAAAGTGGTCTAGGTACTCCCTGAAAGTCCTGTTCATAAAATCTATGAACACTGATGGCGCATTAGTCAGCCCAAACGGCATGACCGTAAACTCATAATGCTCATATCTCATACTAAAAGTTGTCTTAGGGATATTACTTTCCCTTATCCTCAGCTGATAATAATCGGACTTAAGATCCATTTTCGAGTACACCGATGACCCGACTAACTGATTGAATAGATCATCAAGCCTCGGGATCGGGTACTTGTTCTTTTCTGTTGACTTGTTCAGCTCTCAATAATCAATACAGAGCCACAAACTTCCGTCCTTCTTCTTCATAAAAAGGACCGGTTCGCTCCAAGGCGACGAACTTGAAAGCACATAACCCTGCTCCAAAAGCTCTTGAAGTAGTACCTTCAGCTCCGCCATCTCCTAAGGCACTAGCCGGTACGGAGAGCGTGACACAGGTTTCGCACCTGACACTAGATCGATAGTGAAGTCTATCTCCCGTTGAGGTGGAGCTCCACGAAGATTGTCAGGGAACACATCAGGGTATTCGGATACCTCTAGGATGCTGTCCAAAGCAGGCTTAGGCTTCGAAGCCTCCACTAGCGTGAAGAACAGCTCTGCACAGCACGAACCGCCTTAACCACCTGAAGAGCAGACATCAGAGTCTTGCTCGACCCTTTTAAGCCCGCAAACATCGTCTCATGACCTGTTCCCAACTTGACCTCCTTGCGATTGCAATCAATGTATGTTTGTTGCTCCGAGAGCCAGTCCATACCAAATATCACGTCGAATTCCACTAGCGGCAATAACGACGCTTGCAAGTCGAACTCTTGACACCCAATATGAATCTTTATGCCACAGACTCTATCCGCGCACATATAACACCCATTCAGCAACAACACATCCAGTTTGTCCTTTTCCATCGAAGTTGGTACTCCGATGCGCGATATGAATCGTTCAGACAAAAAGGAGTGTGAAGCTCCCGTATCAAAGAGTGCTCTCACCGGATTATCACAAATCAAAACAAAGCCTATACAAGCAGTGATAAGGTAACACGTGCAAGGTAACAAGTATTTTAAAACCAACTTGACATAATTTTAAATAGTGCATGTCACCACATCCGCTTGATTTATGGCCTCCTGATGGCCAAGATGATAGACTCTAGGTTGAGCATAACAGGATGCGGTTGACTCCACCTCCTTGCCCTTTTCCTCATAGGTTGCTCCTGGCTTCCTCTCGGACTTTGGACATCCGCTCCAGCTGTAACGCCCCAAAATTCAACACAGGGACGAGCAGCGTCGAGAGCCAAGTTTGGGTCTTGGTAAAGGTCACACGGCTTGGGACACGGGGGTGTCCATGGCCGTGTCGTGCTCGGGTTTGTCGAGAGCCCGGGAAGTCGACGATTTTTGCTCGATGAAGTGTCGAGACAGGGAACACAGCCTGGGACACGGACATGTCCATAGCCGTGTCATGCTCGGGTTCGATGGATAACTCGGGTGGTCGACAAACTGTGCTCGACGAAATGTCGAGGCTGTGGACACAACTTTTGACACGGCTGTGTTCAAGGCCGTGTTGCGTACGTGTTCGACGAATTTTCCGCGAAGTCGATGAAAAGGCCGTCGACGCTCGTCGATACTTCGAACACGGCCTGAGATACAGGCGTGTCCCAGGCCGTGTCCTGCTCGGGTTGTGAGCTGGGCCGTGTAAGGGGATTGAACATAGCCTGGAGCCCAGGCATGTTCGGCCTGACACGGGCGTGTCAATTTCGACACGGGCGTGTCGATTACCCGTGTCCTTCTCGGGTGGTTTTTGATCCTGTGTCGATGGAGGAACACGCCAAGCAACACAGGCGTGTACTGAGTGACACGGCCGTGTCATATTCGACACGGGCGTGTCCAGTGCCCGTATTCTATTCTGGGTGCGATGGTTTCGGCGTTGATTGAGGCACACAGACTTGGACACGGGCGTGTCGCAAGCCGTGTTCGGCCCAGGTGTTTTGATTTTCAATTCGGATCATGGTCGTTCGTTTCCTTCTTTTGGGATCTGATGGTCCAGGGTTGCCCTTGCTGAGTTAAGTCCGGGAATAGTGTTTGGGAACCCTCATTCTTCATCAAGTACTCTCTTTCTAAGATCTAGAGAGAAGGGAGAGCAAGGACGGATGTGAAGGAGAGTTCCAGCTGCAGGAGATGCTTCGGTGCTCCAAATCGCGAGCCGAGTACAGATCCGTGGAGGCAAGACCGTTGCGAAGGTTTTCATCCGGCTAAGTTTCATGGCTAGGAAGAGGGGTCGGAAGGTAACGACACTTCTCCTCTTGGTTTTAGGATGCGTGTTTAGCATCTTTTACATTCTATTTTTTGGGCACCAAACTCTCAAATGAGAGGGGTTTGGGTCTCCATGGTTCAAGAGGAACCTCCGGGTCGATTGAGTCCGTCCCCGACATGTTTTTGCATTAGAGATCTGCTTTGTTAGTGGATTAGGCATGGTGGGTGAAGGCGTGGTCGCGACCATTAGTCCGACTCAGTGATGTTGCATATGATCTTTAGGGATTTTGTAGAAATCCTTTACGGCAAGATGCCGCTTGTGATGTTTGTGTTTTTCCCCTTTTATCGAGTAGGTACGTGTAGCCAGAACTGGACAAGGTTAGCTCCTCAATGGCGATAGATGGTTTCCTTGGTGGACAAGGTTAGCTCCGCATTGGCGGTAGATGTTTTCCTTGGTGCGTGGGGACGTTGCAGTACAGATGAGGGATTAGGGTGGAAATGATATTGGATTGTGATGTGCCAAGGCGTGGCTTTGTCTCCGTGGTCGGCTTGCTATCCCGTGACGTGTAAGTCATGTGTGGAGAGTGTCCCGGCGAGACTAGTCCCCTTCTGTGAGACTGACAAGAATACCAAGCATGGGTCAAGCCCGGGCAATTAGGCCATGAGCGGGTGGGGTCCAGTAAGGCTTCTTAGAATCAGTCAGTGTGTTAGACGGAATCCTGACATGAGATGTCAGAGCTTGCAGGCAAGCGCGTGTCTAAGACCATGAGCGGGTGGGGCCTTGGCAAGAGTTCCGTGTGGCGGCTTGTATGCCGTTGGGGGAAATGCAGTACCCCTTTGTTTGCGGCTAAATTCCAATGGGGAAATGATGAGTACCCAGATGATGTGATGATATGCTAGATACATACGCGATAGGATGCCTTGGGTGAAGCCCGGGTTTTGCATACATGTTGCATAATAGGCCCCTTTTTATATGCTCAATAGTAGAGAACGTGCATGTTGTTTGAGACATCCAAGTATGTTCTTTAGTGCTTTACTTGTTTATGTATATTGTATACGAAGTACTGACTTGCAGGTTGGAGGGGTACCCCGGGGTCCGTTAGGGGCGGCCAGGAGGAGATGTGTTTGTTACACAGTTTGAGGTCATCCTTTGCTGACCCACGTTACAACCAAATTTTTACAGGGCAATGATTACAAGCAGGAGCTAGCTCACCGGCCAAAAAGTTCTAAGCCTCATGAAGTGTTACCAGCTTTGCATTAGCTCTACTTTTGTGATATTATATGTTTGATGCTTTCGACTTCTGGCTTGCATGCCGAGGTAGCTTAGGAGTGCCTTTGCACTTTGATGTGTTACGTATTGATAGAGTTTGGACTCTCTTTTGTTGTAAGGCCATTAGGTTGTTTCAATACTCTTGTGTATGTGGATAACTTCTAGTCTTGGTTGATGTTTCCGCTGTGGTTTGGTTATGAGTTTTGAGATTGGGTAGTTATATCATATTATAATACTAAATATGTGGCATCTGTATGTTGTGGGGCCCCGGCCGGACCCATATTTTACGGTCATTATAGGGGAGGTGTTACACCAGCAGTCCCGGGCAAAGTGTCCCGGCTTTCCACAAGTATAGCACGCGCCCGGGGTTCGACCCGTAGTCGCCCTAGAAGCACCAGAAGAAGGGGCTGGACCCGAAGTCCTAGCCTTCTTATTGAACTTACGATACCCAGACTTTGAGGTAGTCGGTACCTTGAACTCTATCCTCTTATCACCAGAGTTTTTCTTCTCTTGCACATTCTTCAGATCCTTCCCTAAAGACCGGGCTGTATTGACCAGGGTCAAGAAGTCCTGCATCATAGGCCCCGAGAGCAGTAGACTTAGGTCATCCCTCAGACCTTCATAAAATTGGTTTGCCTTACGCTCCTCATTAGCAAAAGTAGAGCTAGCGTACCGACCAAACCGTGTAAATTCGTGGAGATACTCATCCACGATACTCTCTTCTTGTGTCAGCTTCTGGAATTCATTCTCCATGTAAGACCCCCTTTTTTTTCTTTTTCAACACCGGGGTCTTAGGCCCAGAACCGCCGTTTTGCGGTGACTCCTCCACACCCTGAAGAGTCATCACCACAAAGCGCCGTTTCTGCCGGCCAAATTCGATCACAGAAAAGTAGCATAATAAAGTAAATTCAAACTAGTAGTCCACAGATAATCACATAACATAGAAAATAAATCTCCACGAAGGGAGTGTCCACAGTAAAACACATCCGAGTAGCTAAAATACGAGCTTAAGCCGGTACATCATATCCTCACTACAAAGTCACTCATGCAGAAGCAAAAGCAGAAAAACTACTCAAGGTCGAGACTCACGGTCCCGGCTGTATGAACTCCGGAGCTAGACTGCCCCACCTCCAAGCGCACCAGTCTCTGGGGCTGCTCCTCCATGCTTGGCTCCATGATCCCCTAAATGATGTGGTTCGAAAACTGTTAGTCTAAAAGACTAAGCCCTATCATCCCCCACCCCTTCCCACATGGCTTCTAGGCACCAAACGGAGAGGAAGAAAGGGGAGGACTTGAAGGTGGAGAATAATCAAATAGACAGATGGCAGTGGACCTATACTAGCAATTCTATAATAGGTATTGACAATAAGATGAAATATGAAAAGTAACCTTCACTTATGTGAGAACACATAAGCCAAGTGGTCTTCTGCAAGGCTCCCATCATATAAAAAGTCTCATACCAATTTATATGTTGGGGTGTCGGTTATCAAACAGCAGTATATGTATATATATATATATATATCAAAATTGACCTTAATTTATAAACTTGCCCACCCAAGCTTATAGACCAAGGGGTCGTTTTGCAGGGCCTAAGGTATAAGCGTCCCATTCCACTTATACTTTAGGTGTCATGGTTAAATGAAATGATTATGCTATGACATGCACGTGGGTATGATGGAACATGAAAGTGCAACACACACACCCGACTCTGTTCACACAGACCTTTAGTTCCCCCTTTCTGGAGCCGTAACCTCCCAGGATACCTCCGTAGTGGCAGACGGAAGTGGTGGGTTGGGCCTCGCCCACCTCTAAACCAGTAAAGCACTACTGGTCAGACATATCGTACGCCTCAACGCTTGGTGCACGAAGCGGACTCCTGCGTACTCTTGCCGGCTAGCGCACCGGACTTCTGTTGGCGAAGTGCTAACCACACTTGCCGAGTCAACGTATTGGCGTCGGTGCATCGACCCTCCAATATCGAAGACCCACCACCTTAATTTATCTTTCCTTTTATGCACATGCAAATTTAGCGTAATCAAAAACCGAGCCGAAGCTCCCCGGACCAAAACGTCCTTCTCAAACAATCGAGCCGAAGCTCCCCGGACCCAAAGTCTGTCTTTTAACCATCCGAGCCGAAGCTCCCAGCTATCTTCCGATGTTATCTGTGTTTGTGAAAGGTGCAGCCCTAATTACTATGTTACTCTTTTCATCTTGTTAATACAATTTACGTTAACCGAGGACTGCCCCTGGTATTCCCTGTGAAGGGCTCTCAAGGGGCACTAAGAACTATGTTGGGATTACGCCCAGCGTTCCATTTCGCAAGGTACTTAATATTATTATTGGTTGATCCCCTTACCCATTACTTTCTCATGTTACGATAGGCTAATCCTAGGGTGATTTGACTCCTCCTCACCTTGTGGAGGACGACCTTTCGTCGGACCCGAGCGCCTCTAAACCCTAGCCAAAACAACACCCTACTCACTTTATCTTCCAATGATGCACCTAATTCTATTTATCCTTTCCAGCTATCCAACAAAACCAAACACATGTGCTCTAATTCATATCCTAAATGATTTCCTGCAGTTTTACTAAATGCAGACCACTTAAGCTGTATGACCCGTAAAATGGGAAGTATATCAAATGATCATCCAGTACTCTTACAATAATTATTGGAGGGTTATACTGACGTTTGTAGCCTAAATCCATAATTTCCTAATTTTCATAATTTAACTGATAATTTATTTATTTATTCTAATGGCCAAAAGTTCCAAGTTTGAACATGAAGTACAAGTTTTAAACAAGATAAAATTCCACTAAATTTATGTTAAATGCAAAATGAATAATCATCTAAAAGTCCAGAATCTCCCAATTTTTCAGCAAGGTTTAAGCCCTTAAATTTTATTTCAAACTTATTCCATAATAAAACATTTAAAGGAGATGTACAACAAAAATACTTCCACAAATTCAGAGAAAATTCCGGGATGATTATAAGGGCACATAAAACCTCCAAGTAAAGTTTCATATTTTTTTTAAAGAATTATTCCCTGAATTAACTAAATATCCAATTCTCAAAATTAGGGTCTTATAAAGGACGTTCTGTAAACCGACCTCTAAAAATTATAAATAAATTTCTACAAGTACTTGTTGGCATAGAAACATCAAAACCTAAGTCTCATGATTTTTCAACAGATAAATCATCATTAGTTAATTTTATTCTACCAAGCCCCTTTCCAAAACTTGTGAAGGAAGTACTAAATAAACTCAAGTAAAAATTATAATAAAATTCAAGGATATTCACTTAGGACTTTAGGATATTCTAACCAAGTTTCATTAGATTCAAATGCAGAGAATAACCATAAGAAAATCAAACATCATTTTGGGCCTTTTGGTAATTAACAAATGAAGTACCAGGAATAAAATCCATAAAATTCTATAGAAATTACCAGGGATTCTAGATGGCCTAAAACCTACTCTACCCAAGTTTCATAACTTGTGGGGAAGGTTTAGTGGCTGAATCTTCAAATTTGTTCTCCTATCCTAAAAATAGGGTTAGGGTTTTGAGGTCTCTTCCTTGCTCCAACTCCTCTAAGGTTCCTAAAAGAGAACTTAGGTTACATTACCCTCAATTCTACTAGGTTTTGAAGGCCATAGAAAGGCATTTGCCCCCATGTCCTTCACAAACCTCAAAAGTCCTTCCTTAGGGTTTGAGGTTGAACCCTAGGGTAAATCAAGCCTAAATCATCCCATTTTCCTTAAGAGGGTGACATTGGCCATGCCAAGTCAGTTTCTAAAACCTCAGCCTCTGTTGAGGGGAGGGGACCACCCTAAGTCCATAGTGCACTTGTAATCAAAAATACCTCCTTAAAGCCAAACTAGGGTTTGGTGATTCCCTAACCAAAACATATCAAAATGAGTTAAAATTTTATACATAACTAGGTAATGATGCCAGGGACGACTCTCTAAAATTTGGGATGGTTTGGAGGTTATTTGACCACTTAATTAAATTACCCTATCATTATTAAATAAAAGTAAAAACTTTAGGCAAAGTGTCTCCAAAAATTCTGAGCTTTGGGCAGGCCCTAGGTATAGCTAGGTTAGACTCCCTGCCAAACTTTAAAGTGATTTGGGCTAGGGATGAGGTGTGGGCACTCAATTTAATGACTACATAGCCCTAAGTATATGTCCCACCAAAATGGGTGCCCTAGTCATACGATGCACCCAAATGGGTTCAAACCAATTTTAAAATAAAGTAGACACAAAGGACTACAATTTTCATGTTGAAGGTTTTCCCACCAGGTGAGCCTAGGTATTTTTAAAATTTAAAACCATTAATATCAAAATCTGTGACATAAATCACATTAATATAAAAATATTTCCTATAGTTTAAAATCAATTGGAGCACGAATCTTGGCGCGTTTATGATGGGATCCCATCGACTTCTTCATTGAGCCGACGGCCAGGATCCATCCCGCCTGGAGCCGCTTCCAAGCTCTGCCGCCGGCGATCCAACCCCTTCCCCGGCCAGCCACCCCCACCACCACCTCCGTTGAGGTGGTGGCTGTCGCCAGGCGGCGGCTCAACCGCCGGAGAGGTGTTTTCCGACGGTTCTAGTAGGAAGTTTTTTGCCGAAAAAATATGAAAATCATGGTTTAGATCGGGCTCAATTGAGCCCGAACCTTAAACCTAAGGAGACCTATGATCTACCCGTGAGTTAAGGAAAGGGGGAGGACCTTCCTGGCGGCCTGAATGCGGGAGGAACGACGGGATGCCATTGTCGACGGCGGCGGCGCTCGGCTTCTGCAACAACACAGTGGGACGGCATGTTTCCTCCAGGTAAAAGCTTGAAAATGTTCCCCTCTACCCACTGATGATGTTTAAATGGACAATTGGGGAGGGGGCGGCTGGTTCTTCAATGCCCATCAACACCATTAATGGTGTGGCTCGGGTTGAGTGGGGGGGGGGGGGCTGAATCTACCCCTTGGTGGCCGGGAAACGACTGGAATCAACTCCTCTTCCCTAGAGGAGTTGATTGCAGCCATTAAAAGTGGTTGTTGGCCTCCCTTTGGCCGTCTCCCACTCTCCCCTTCCTCTTCCCCATCTTCTCCCTCCACCATTAACATGAAGGGAAGCTCCCTTCTCTCTCCTAGTCACCCATATTGACTGGTCAACACCATAGGCTATGTGCAGCCCACTTAATCATAATGATAATGAAAGTGAGGTTAGCCTAAGGGAGAAGTGGCTTGGGCTTGGGTTAGCCCATTTGGGCTAGGTTTGACTTGGCTTAAAATTAGGGTTGACTTAGGTCAATTTGATCATTTGGGTTGACCCCATTGGGTCCTTGGTGACCCATTTGTCTCCCCCAAGGTCTATGTGGGGTTGGGTAGGGTTACCTTACACTTTAGAGGTCACCTATTCTTAGTAAGGGCATTTGACCAGATTTGGGGGCTTGAGTTGACTTGGGTTAACTTAGCCTCTAGGGCTGACCCCAATGTGTCCTTAGTGACCCTTTGACTTCACTTTAGGGTTAGGAGGGCATAGGTGGGGTCCTCTAGGCTAGGAGTAGGTCAATTGGCCCTAAGTAGGCTAGTTTGACCCATTTAGGGTTAGGGTTGACTTTGGTCAACTGAGTCTCTTTGAATTACCCCAGTGGGTCCTTATGGCTCTAATGGGCCTCCCAAGGTTTTAGGGGGTTTTGTGGTAGGGTCTTGGGGTCAAAGTGTAGCCCCATGGTCATCCTAAGCCATTGTTCAGAATTTTACTATTTGTAGACCATGGTGATCCTCACCTTGGCCTCCTACCTCTTGGCCCATTTCTGGCTTCCTAGGGTTTGTCATGACCTAGTCATGGACAAAACCACTCCTAGGGGTCTAGTTGGAAATGGGATGTTACAAATCCCAATAAACAAAACAAAGATTTCGTCCCCGAAATCAAGGTTAAGCCTACGGGAATTTCTACCGTAGAAAAGAACTTGTAACATCCCATCACGATGCTAGGTTTGCTAGATTAGGTTTTGAGGGAAACCTAAGTCTATACCCAATTATCCTAATTGGTGTGCCAAGATCCCAATAAACAAAAGATAAGCCCCCAATAAACAAAGGATAAGCCTCTACCTGCCTAAAGCAGCCCTACTAGTTTAAAGCAGGAAGATTAATTAAACATCTTGGGGGGGGGGGGGGTTTGTGAGGTATACCTGACTGAATAGCTCTGGGTATCTTTGTCCCATCAGGTCCTGCGGCTCCCAGGTATGCTCCTCCTGGCCGTGGTTCCTCCACAGGACTTTGACTAATGGGACCTTCTTGCGACGCAGGACCCGTACTCCTCGATCGTCAATCCTAACCGGCTCCAAACGAACTGACCGGTCTGAAGGTACCGGCCCTTCGGTGGTCAAAATCTGCTTCTCCGGGCGTAACAGAGCCCTCCTCAGCGAAGAAATGTGGAAGACGTCGTGAAGAGCTGCCAGCTCTGGTGGCAACTCCAACCTGTAGGCTAGGGGCCCGATCCGCTCCAGGATCCTGTAAGGGCCCATGTACCTAGGGCTGAGCTTCTTCCTTCGGCCACGCACCCGCATGACTCCATGCATGGGCCGGATCTTCAAAAACACTCGGTCCCCCACCTGGAACTCCACCTGCCAATGCCGGGCGTTATAGTACTTAACCTGTCTGCTCTGCGCCTCTAGCATCCTGTATCTGATCAGCCTCACCTGAGCCTCGGTGTCTTCATCAAAATCTGATCCCAGCACCTTCGGATCTTCGTCCTGAATCCACGAAAGCGGGGTCCGACATTTCCTTCCATACAAGACTTCGTAAGGCACCATCCTGATGCTAGACCGGTAGCTATTATTATAGGAGAACTCGACTAGGGGTAAGAGCTTCTCCCATGGTTCCCCGCGGTCCAAAATGCATAGCCTCAAAAGATCTTCCAGCGTTCGGTTGGTGCGTTCTGTCTGCCCGTCCGTCTGGGTATGGAACGCGGTGCTGAAGGTCAATCGCGTGCCTAAGTAAGCTTGCACGGATCTCCACTCCCTGGAAGTGAACCGACCATCCCGATCCGACACGATCGTCTTGGGCACCCCGTGATATCGAACGAACTGCTCCACAAATCTCCATACTAATACTCCCACATCGTCGTCCTTCCTGATCGGAATGAACCTGGCTACCTTTGTCAACCGATCGACGATGACCCAAATCGAGTCATTTCCTGTTCGTGATCGGGGAAGTCCGTGAATAAAGTCCATCGCGATGTCTTCAAACTTCCACTCTGGTACCGGGAGTGGTTGCAACAAACCCGCGGGGTTTTTGCACTCCGTCTTCACTAGCTGGCAAGCTTCGCAGTGGGTCACAAACCGAGTAATATCCTTCTTCATGCCAGTCCAGTACATAGTCTTCTTCAAATCCGCAGTCATCTTCGCGATGCCTGGGTGCACCGAGTATCTGCTGTGGTGGGCCTCCGCCATAATATCTTCCCGGACCTGGCCTCCTTCCGGTATATAAGTCCGACCTCTAAAGCATACCACACCATCCCTCATCGTGTAATCTCCTGCTGCGCCATTCTCCAAGGCCCAGAATATCGGCTCCGATTTGACATCTCGCCTCTGTCCCTCTCTGACTCGGTCCCGGATATCGTCTGTAACACTCACCGCAGCTAAATACTTCATGTAAAGCTCGGGGTCCTCGGATGACACCAGTGTGATGTGCATATCCTCCAATCTCCTCACCAGCTCCATAGACATAACCTGGGGCCCGACCTCGGATGTGGCAGCTCTCCGACTCAATGCGTCAGCCACCACGTTAGCCTTCCCTGGATGGTAGTGCATCTCATACTGATAATCTGCTAAGAACTCCACCCAGTGTCTCTGCCTGATGTTCAGTTCCTTCTGCGTGCCCACGTATTTCAGGTTCTTGTGGTCAGAGTAGATGTCGTAGTGGACTCCATAAAGATAATGGCGCCAGACCTTTAAAGCAAAAACGACCGCCCCCATCTCAAGGTCATGCACTAGATAGTTCTGTTCGTGCTTCTTCAACTGGCGAGACGCATATGCAATCACATGACCCTTCTGCATTAGTACAGCTCCCATACCCTGGTAGGAAGCATCAGTGTAGACCTGAAATCCTTCTCTCCTAGAGGGAAGAGCAAGTATGGGAGCCGAGGTGAGTCGGTCCTTCAGCTCCTGGAAAGTTGCTTGGCACTGCGAGGTCCATACGAAAGGTACCTACTTCTTCGTCAAAGATGTGAGCGGGAGGGCTATTTGAGAGAATCCCTCCATGAACTTCCGGTAGTAACCGGCAAGTCCTAGGAAACTTCATACATCGGTGGCTGTCTTCAGCTGCGGCCAATCCCGAATTGCCTGAATCTTTGCCGGATCCACTGCCAACCCGGCTCCACTGATAATATGGCCTAAGAAGGCCACCTCCTTCATCCAGAACTGACATTTGCTAAACTTTGCATATAAATGATTCTCCCGCAGTCAATGTAGGGTCAGTGCCAGATGGCGAGTATGCTCCTCTTCCGTTCTCGAGTAGATGAGGATGTCATCGATAAACACAATGACAAACACATCTAGATACTCCTTGAAAACCTGGTTCATGAGGGTCATGAACGCTGATGGTGCATTGGTGAGCCCGAAGGGCATCACCGTAAACTCAAATAAACCATATCTTCTACTAAAAGCAGTCTTCTGAATATCCTCCTCTCAAATCCGAAGCTGGTAGTATCCCGACTTCAAGTCTAATTTCGAAAAGAACTGCGCTCCCTGCAACTGGTCGAACAGCTCGTCTATCCTTGGAAGTGGATAGGTGTTCCGGACCGTCAGTCGATTTAGTGCTCGGTAGTCGATGCACAATCTGAGAGTCCCGTCTTTCTTTTTGACGAACAATACCGGGGCTCCCCATGGTGAAGAGCTTGGTCAAACAAATCCGGCTTCCACTAACTCCTGAAGCTGGCTCCGGAAATCTGTCAACTCCCTTGGGGCCATCCGGTAAGGTGCCTTGGATGTCGGCTTGGCCCCTGGCACAAGCTGTATCTGAAAGTCCTGCTCCCTACGCGGTGGTAATCCGTGTAACTTTTCTGGAAAGACATCCTCAAACTCCCGCACCACCGGGATATTCGATATAGAATCTGTGGCCTCCGCCATTTCAAACAGCACCTCGTAGATCTCCTCCCCCTGTAAATAGGCCTTAACGGCCTGTACTGAAGATAAGGGTATACGTGAGGCAGGTCTTATACCTTCGATGATGATGATAGAGTCCCCGTGCCTCACGGTGATCCTCTTCGCTTGACAATCAATCTGGGCATGATTCCAGTGTAACCAAGTCATGCCCAGGATCAACTCGAAGACTGGTATCCTTAGGACCGTTGCCAGAACTTCGAACGACTTTCCTCCAATCTCTGCCTCCAAGATGCAGTGGGCTGAGGTCAGTATCTCCGATCCATCGGGCAGACGCACCCTCCTCATCCGTCCTGTGAACCGTTCCACTCCTTCCAGCCCTTCTAGAAAGGCCTCCGACACAAATGAATGTGAGGCACCCGTGTCGAACAGAGTATAGGCGGGCTTGCTGCTGATGAAAACTATACCCGAGACGATTTAAATGTCTTAGTACTTAAAAACGCATTTTCTTTCCTATTTATTCTACTTAGGGCAGTTCTACTTGTTGGGCAAATGAGAACGGAAATTTAATTTAAACAATTTAAACATCTTGACTTACCTGTGATGACCCGCTCTGGGTTTTGAGGCTGTGTCAGGTCCAAAGCATACGCCTGCTCCATTTCCTGTCTTCGATCTCCACCCTGGTAACCACGTCCTCGGCGGCGTCCTCGGCCTCAGAAATGCTGAGCAGGTGGGCCACCCTGTGGTGCTGGAGGTGGTGCCCCCCTCATGGGGTAGTTTCTCCGGAGGTGTCCCACCTGATGACAATGGAAGCACTCCGGTGGGGGATACGCCATACCCCCGGGTTTCGGCATCTCCTGTATCTGAATAGGTTGAGGGGCCAAAACCACCTGCTCTCTCGGCTCCTGCCTCACCTCCTGACGAGGCTGGTCCTCTGTCCTTCTCCCATCAGGTATAGCGCCTCGCCGTTGATCATTTCTGGCCCTCCGGCCCTGATCCTCCGCTTGCCTCTTCCGGCCCCGAGTGGTGTGCCAATCCGCCTCAATCCTCTTGGCCATCTCCAAAATTCGGGAGATAGGCCCGTCAGATACAAACAACAAGGCCTCCCTCAACTCCTCCTTCAACACCTTATAGAATCTCTTGATGTATCCTGCTTCGTCCAGTTGGTAAGAACCTGTATATCGAGCCAAATGGTCGAACTCTCGATGGTACTCCACCACCGTCCTGGTGCCCTGCTTCAGTTGTAAGAACCGCTCCTCCAACTCGTCCCTGGCCAACTGCAGAACAAAATGCTCCAGCAGCGTGGCCCTGAATTCCTCCCAGGTGATTTCCGCAACCTCCCTATCGGCAAACGTCGTGTCCAAAAGTGTCTTCCACCACCTCTTGGCATGGGACTCCAAGCAAGATACCACCAAAGCCACCCTCTCCTCCTAGGGGCACCGTATCCCGGTCAACATCTCGTACATAACATCCAGCCACTCCTCTGTCCGCACTGCCGACTCTGTCCCCAAGTAGGACGGAGGAGAGAGTCCTCGGAAGGTGCTTATATAGTTGGCCCCTGGGTTTGGCTGCTGGGCCAGAGCCAGTTGAGCCCGGAAGGCCTCCAGGATAGCTGTAAGAGTTTGCCCCATGTCTGACTGAAGGAAAGGTGTAGGGACCATAGGAGGTCGTGCAATGTCCGGAGTCTGCTGAGCTCCGCCTTGTGGGGTGGGCTGAGCTGGGGGCTGCAAAACGAACTACATTAATAGGTAATCGACTCAATACCTAATAAGAAGTGGACAACTTACATGTGATCCCTCATATGGGCACACCACTGCTTCCGCTGTTTAGTTTGTCTCCAAACTAAACTCGTGCGGGGGTGACCCAGGGTTGTGGACTGCTACTTTTTGATCAAGGTCTGCTCTGATACCACTTGTAAGACCCCCGTTTTTTTTTTCAATACTGGGGTCTTAGGCCCAGAACCACCGTTTTGCGGTGACTCCTTCACGCCCTGAAGAGTCATCACCACAAAGCGCCGTTTCTGCCGGCCAAATTCGATCACAGAAAAGTAGCACAATAAAGTAAATTCAAACTAGCAGTCCATAGATAATCACATAACATAGTAAATAAATCTCCACGAAGGGAGTGTCCACAGAAAAACACATCAGAGTAGCTAAAATACGGGCTTAAGCCGGTACATCATATCCTCACTACAAAGTCACTCATGCAGAAGCAAAAGCAGAAAAACTACTCAAGGTCGAGACTCACGGTCCCGGCTGTATGAAATCCGGAGCTAGACTGCCCCACCTCCAAGCGCACCGATCTCTGGGGCTGCTCCTCCATGCTGGGCTCCACGATCCCCTAAATGATGCGGTTCGAAAACCATCAGTCTAAAAGACTAAGCCCTATCATCCCCCGCCCCTTCCCCCATGGCTCCTAGGCACCGAGCGGAGAGGAAGAAAGGGGAGGACTTGAATGTGGAGAATAATCAAATAGACAGATGGCAGCGGACCTATACTAGCAATTCTATAATAGGTATTGACAATAAGATGAAATATGAAAAGTAGTCTTCACTTATGTGAGAACACATAAGCCAAGGGGTCTTTTGCAAGGCTCCCATCGTATAAAAAGTCTCATACCAATTTATACGTTGGGGTTTCAGTTATCAAACAGCAGTATATGTATATATATATATATATATATATATATATATATATATATATATATATATATATATATATATATATATATATATATATATATATATATATATATATATATATATATATATATATATATATATATATATATCAAAATTGACCTTAATTTATAAACTTGCCCACCCAAGCTTATAGACCAAGTGGTCGTTTTGCAGGGCCTAAGGTATAAGCGTCCCATTCCACTTATACTTTAGGTGTCAGGGTTAAATGAAACGATTATGCTATGACATGCACGTGGGTATGATGGAACATGCAAGTGTAACACACACACCCGACTCTGTGCACACAGACCTTTAGTTCCCCTTTCTGGAGTCGTAACCTCCCAGGATACCTCCGTAGTGGCAGACGGAAGCGGTGGGTTGGGCCTCGCCCACCTCTAAACCAGTAAAGCACTACCGATTAGACCTATCATACGCCTCAACGCTTGGTGCACGAAGCGGACTCCTGCGTACTCTTGCCGGCTAGCGCACCGGACTTCTGTTGGCGAAGTGCTAACCACACTTGCCGAGTCAACGTATTGGCGTCGGTGCATCGACCCTCCAATACCGGAGACCCACCACCTTAATTTCTCTTTCCTTTTATGCACATGCAAATTTATCGTAATTAAAAACCGAGCCGAAGCTCACCGGACCAAAAACGTCTGTCTCAAACAATCGAGCTGAAGCTCCCCGGACCCAAAGTCCGTCTTTTAACCATCCGAGCCGAAGCTCACGGCTATCTTCCAGTGCTATCTGTGTTTGTGAAAGGTGCAACCCTAATTACTATGTTACTCTTTTCAGCCTGTTAATACAGTTTACGTTAACCCAGGACTGCCCCCGGTATTCCCTGTGAAGGGCTCTCAAGGGGCACTAGGAACTATGTTGGGATTACGCCCAGCATTCCCTTTCGCAAGGTACTTAATATTGTTACTGGTTGATCCCCTTACCCATTACTTTCTCATGTTACGATAGGCTAATCCTAGGGTGATTTGACTCCACCTCACCTTGGGGAGGACGACCTTTCGTCGGACCCGAGCGCCTGTAAACCCTAGCCAAAACAACACCCTACTCACTTGATCTTCCAATGATGCACCTAATTCTATTTATCCTTTCCAGCTATCCAACAAAACCCAACACATGTGCACTAATTCATATCCCAAATGATTTCCTGCAGTTTTACTAAATGCAGACCACTTAAGCTGTATGACCCGTAAAATGGGAAGTATATCAAATGGTCATCCAGTACTCATATAATAATTATTGGAGGGCTATACTGGCATTTGTAGCCTAAATCCATAATTTCCTAATTTTCATAATTTAACTGATAATTTATTTATTTATTCTAATGGCCAAAAGTTCCAAGTTTGAACATGAAGTACAAGTTTAGACAAGATAAAATTCCACTAAATTTATGTTAAATGTACAATGAATAATCATCTAAAAGTCCAGAATCTCCCAATTTTTCAGCAAGGTTTAAGCCCTTAAATTTTATTTCAAACTTATTCCATAATAAAACATTTAAAAGGGATGTACAACAAAAATACTTCCAAAAATTCAGAGAAAATTTCAGGATGATTATAAGGGTACATAAAACCTCCAAGTAAAGTTTCATAATTTTTTTAAAGAATTATTCCCTGAATTAACTAAATATCCTATTCTCAAAATTAGGGTCTTGTAAAGGAAGTTCTGTAAACATACCTCTAAAAATTATAAATAAAGTTTTACAAGTATGTTTTGGCCTAGAAACATCAAAACCAAAGTCTCATGATTTTTCAACAGATAAATCATCATTAGTTAATTTTATTCTACCAAGCCCCTTTCCAAAACTTATTAAGGAAGTACTAAATAAATGAAAGTAAAAATTATAATAAAATTCAGGGATATTCACTTAGGCCTTTAGGATATTCTGACCAAGTTTCATTAGATTCAAAGTCATAGAATAACCATAAGAAAATCAAACATCATTTTGGGCCTTTTGGTAATTAACAAATGAAGTACCAGGAATAAAATCCATAAAATTCTATAGAAATTACCAGGGGTTGTAGATGGCCTAAAACCTACTCTACCCAAGTTTAATAACTTTTGGGGAAGGTTTAGTGGCTGAATCGTCAAATTTGTGCTCCTACCCTAAAACTAGGGTTAGGGTTTTGACATGTCTACCTTGCTCCAACTCCTCTAAGGTTCCTATCAGAGAACTTAGGTTACATTACCCTCAATTCTACTGGGTTTCCAAGGCCATACAAGGGCATTTGCCCCCATGTCCTTCACAACCCTCAAAAGTCCTTCCTTAGGGTTTGAGGTTGAAGCCTAGGGTAAATTAAGCCTAAATCATCTCATTTTCCTTAAGAGGGTGACATTTGCCATGCCAAGTCAGTGTCCAAAACCTCAGCCTCTGTTGAGGGGAGGGGACCACCCTAAGTCCATAGTGCACTTGTAATCAAAAATACCTCCTTAAAGCCAAACTAGGGTTTGGTGATTCCCTAACCAAAACATATCCAAATGAGTTAAAATTTTGTAAAGAACTAGGTCTTGATTCTAGGGACTACTCTCCAAAATTTGGGAGGGTCTGGAGGTCATTTGACCACTTAATTAAATTACCCTAGCATTATTAAATAAAAGTAAACACTTTAGGCAAAGTGTCTCCAAAAATTCTGAGTTTTGGGCAGGCCCTAGGTATAGCTAGGTTAGACTCCCTGCCAAAATGTCAAGTGATTTGGGCCAGGGATGAGGTGTGCGCACTCAGTTTAATGACTGTCTAGCCTTAAGTATATGACCCACCAAAATGGGTGCCCTGGTCAGACCATGCACCCAAATGGGTTCAAACAAATTTTAAAATAAAGTAGACACAAAGGACTACAACTTTCATGTTGAAGGTTTTCCCACCAGGTGAGCCTAGGTATTTTTAAAATTTAAAACCATTAATATAAAAAACTGTGACATAAATCACATTAATATAAAAATATTTCCTATAGTTTAAAATCAATTGGAGCACGAATCTTTGCGCGTTTTTGACGGGATCCCATTGTCTTCTTCATTGAGCCGACGGCCAGGATCCATCCCGCCTGGAGCCGCTTCCAAGCTCTACCGCCGGCGATCCAGCCCCTTCCCCGGCCGGCCACCGCTAGCACCACCTCCATTGAGGTGGTGGCTGTCGCCAGGCGGCGGCTCAGCCACCGGAGAGGTGTTTTCTGGCGGTTCTAGTAGGAAGTTTTTGCCGAAAAACCATGAAAATCATGGTTTGGATCGGGCTCAATTGAGCCCGAACCTTAAACCTAAGGAGACCTATGATATAACCGTGAGTTAAGGAGAGGGGGAGGACCTTCCTGGCGGCCTGAATGCGGGAGGAACGTGTTGGAGTTACCATTATGATCTGGAAGTGATCAAACATGTAATCTCACTGCCAACGCGATATGAGCCTGCAGGGTCGCACATAAGAGATGTGGAGAAGTTGGATGATTGACTGTGTTGGTAAAGGTTGTCAATCACCGACCTGAATGGGGTTGTGGGCAAAGTGTTGCCTTAAAGGATCGTCGGGTTGGGCAAATGTTGCCTTGGAGGACTGGTAAGAATTGTCGTCCGAGGGTCGATAACAATCGTCGAGAATAGATATTCTGATTCCCGCCGATCGACGAGAATCGTCACTCTGATTCTCGCCGATCGACGAGAATCGTCGAGAATAAATTTGCTGATTCTCGACGATCGACGAGTTCGACAAGTATCGTCGACCGCGGCTCGACGATCGACGAGATTCGTCGTGTATCATCAAGCGTGGCTCGACGATCGGCGAGAATCGTCGAGTATTGTACTCTGATTCTCGCCGATCCTAGGTGATACCCGCCGACTGATTCTCGCCGAAACTGCCGAGTGATTCTCACCGATTGTCACCGATTCTCACCGACTGATACTCGCCGATTCTGGAACCCTATTTCTGGGTGGTCTGCGGATTGCGATTTTCCTAAGTCTTTTATGCCTTCGGTATAAAAGGGACACTTAGGGTTTTCGGGTATTACAAGTTTTGGCAGCCGATCGAATCGATTTTGACGGAAGCCGTTCCGCTCGATCCGCCGATCCCGAATCCCGCCGCCGACGGAAGTGTTCCGCCGCCGCCGTGTTCGCTCCGTCGACCTTCTCCTCTCCGACGACTGTCGCTGGTGTTGCTCTTCCTGGCGCGGACCTAGCAGTCCGTGGAATAGCAAGGTGCGGTCATCGTTCTTCCCGATCTTCCGTGCGACGGAAAGCTCGGCGTTCTCCCGCTCGTGTGGATTTCTGCAAAGACGTGGATATTATTCCACGTAGAACTCGCCACTAGCAAGAAGACGAAGTTTGGAGCATCTCCGTTGAGTTGTGACTCAACGCCACCGAGGTAATTTTTGCTTAGTTGTTTGTTAACTTCTTGATTCAACTATCATGGCCCGATCCCATTTCTTTTGGGTTTTCTTGATGTTTTTATTTCCGCTGCGTGCACAAATGTTGTGCCATCCACATAAGAGAAACCCAACAGAACGGCGGGATGCCATTGTCGATGGAGGCGGCGCTCGGCTTCTGCAACAACACAGTGGGACGGACTGTTTCCTCCAGGTAAAATCTTGAAAATGTTCCCCTCTGCCCACTAATGATGTTTAAATGGATAATTGGGGAGTGGCGGCTGGTTCTTCAATGCCCATCAACATCATTAATGGTGTGGCTCGGGTTGAGTGGGGGGAGGGGGGCTGAATCTACCCCTTGGTGGTTGGGAAACGGCTGGAATCAACTCCTCTTCCCTAGAGGAGTTGATTGCAGCCATTAAAAGTGGCTGTTGGCCTCCCTTTGGCCGGCTCTCACTCTCCCCTTCCTCTTCCCCATCTTCTCTCTCCACCATTAACATGAAGGGAAGCTCCCTTCTCTCTCCTAGTCACCCATGTTGACTGGTCAAAACCATAGGCTATGTGCAGTCCACTTAATCATAATGATAATGAAAGTGAGGTTAGCCTAAGGGAGAAGTGGCTTGGGCTTGGGTTAACCCATTTGGTCTAGGTTTGACTTGACTTAAAATTAGGGTTGACTTAGGTCAATTTGATCATTTGGGTTGACCCCATTGGGTCCTTGGTGACCCATTGGCCTCCCCCAAGGTCTATGTGGGGTTGGGTAGGGTTACCTTACACTTTAGAGGTCACCTACCCTTAGTAAGGGCATTTGACCAGATTTGGAGGCTTGAGTTGACTTGGGTTAACTTGGCCTCTAGGGCTGACCCCAATGTGTCCTTAGTGACCCTTTGACTTCACTTTAGGGTTAGGATGGCATAGGTGGGGTCCTCTAGGCTAGGCGTAGGTCAATTGGCCCTAAGTAGGCTAGTTTGACCCATTTAGGGTTAGGGTTGACTTTGGTCAACTGAGTCTCTTTGATTGACCCCAGTGGGTCCTTATGGCTCTAATGGGCCTCCCAAGGTTTTAAGGGGTGTTGTGGTAGGGTCTTGGGGTCAAAGTGTAGCCCCATGGTCATCCTAAGCCATTGTTCAGAATTTTACTATTTGCAGGCCATGGTGATCCTCACCTTGGCCTCCTACCTCTTGGCCCATTTCTGGCTTCCTAGGGTTTGTCATGACCTAGTCATGGACAAAACCACTCCTAGGGGTCTAGTTGGAAATGGGATGTTACACTCCAACGCGATCCTCCGAGCCGATGGAAGGTACCTTGCCAAGAACGGTCTCGAAAATTCTTCCATTAAGACGTTCGTAAGTTGCCTTCCCCTCAAGTGATGTAACTCCAAACCATCCTACCACAGCCTTGCATCTCTGTCCAACAGGAACGTAACTATAGTGGTCATCTGCCACTCTTCCGTTTCAGTAGCTGTCAATACTCTCTTCACTCGGGAGAGCCAACCCTCATCTTGGGATTCCATTCTCGTCCCCGAGAACACTGGAGGATTGAAGCCCATAACATGTTTGAGCTGTCTTTTACTTGCTCTCTTAGGCATCAAAGGCTCCACCACTACTTGCTCCACCCTTCTTGATTCCGCTGCTTGAAGCGGTACCTGCTCCACCGCAGGAGCAGGTTGCATTTGCCTTGCAGGCTGCACATTGATCATAGCAAACACTGCTTCAGCCACTAATCGTATGGTTTCTGCTGAGGGAGGTGTTGCCGGCACATCATTCGGTGTGCTACTAGCCTCAGAAACCGGGTGTTCTGTCGGCCCTGCACCACTCTTTGTCACCCATAGTTGTACAAAACACCATTAAGCGACCAAATAAAATTGCAAAAAGCAATTATAGGAACACGCAGGTTCCTCAAACTTGTGTATTTTCATTCCTAAGCGGACATTCATGGGTTCTTTTATGTTATAACGATGACGCACATGCATGTGCTCACCACCCCTTAAAAGAATTCGTCCACGAATTCATTTAAGTTTACCGAAACTAGTAGTCTGATACCAAATTGTAACACCTCATATCCGTCACATAACATATAGTAGTAGGTCCGCCTAGGGCCCGATTCCATATACCACAGACAGACCAGAAGGTTACGTAATTGGAACCATCCCGCCAATAACCAATGTCCTACACAGAGTACATTCTAGCAGAAGCAATTTAAAAGTTGCAAAATTAAGAACCCAGCCAATAGCATGAATGTCCACTACATAAACCCAACAGGAATGAATGTACAAATACACAAGTACTTTGCCTTATGGCCTTAAAATAGTTTGCTCAAATATAAGTGTCTTCCAAACCTCGGCACGCAGGCCGGTCATACATGAGAATAAAAGGAAACACTCAAAAAATTAGGCCTTCGAGTACCGGCTCAGCAACAATGGGGCTTGCCTGCTATTTGTCACTCGACTCTACAACACCTGCAAGCAATAATCCACTGAAGCGGTGGCAAACAAAAGCAACGGTCAGCTAAGCGACCAAATTATAACGACCCCGCCCCTAAACTCGGGGTGACAATGCTCCTTCCCTGCACTCTATTAGCATGTCCATATAATAGAGAATTTACACATCATCACAGGCGTAGGCTCGCACGTCCATACACCCCGTGCTCTCAGGGCACATTCTCGGTGAACCCGGTCAAAGTCCGCGGTCTCACCACCACCCCTTGGACGGCAATTTCTCGTGAGCATTACGGTCTTTCTGGCCTTTGTATAAGACCCTCCATCTATGCCAACGGCGAGTACCACATACTTTAGGTCTCTCTAACCGAACGACACAGAGCGGGTACGGTTCCGCCTAACCCGTTACTCACACCGCAACGTCAATTTAAGACATATGCGCGGGTTAAGCTTCCCCGAGTCCCAATCCGATCACACACTTTACATAACCCTGTTATGTACAAGTTGGCTCCCAGGCCACCATGTTGGCAGTATCACGCATCTGCCCAGTTATCCGGGTGTACCTTGGAGTTAGTCCCCAAGTCTCCCTGTTGCAATCTACCGTGTAGAAAACCCGAAAAATAATCAACTGCACGGAGTCGTCTCCGGCCATTCATGCAATGCAACATCACCGATCCAGTCCAACTTGTCTGGGTAGGCTTCACACATCATACCTATGTCCGTTTCTCGAATACGGACTCTACATGCAAAACAACGGGGACTATTCATGTCTACCCGAAGGAACACCTCAGACTCACCGCAAAATCGCGAGAGCAGGCTTCCTATGCAAGGGAAAAGAGAACTTCACATGTCCAAGATGATAATCGTTACCCTAGAATTCCTCTTTGGCGCCATGAAGATCTATGCGGATGAAAAGCACTGCAATGTCCTCGCCTCCGTAGATCCGAACTCGGCTTGCGATTTGGGGCTCTGAAGCTCCACCAGCAGCCGGATCTCTCTTCCTTCTATTTCCTTGTTATCCCCTCTCTCTAGAACTTTAGAAAGAGATGGTTTGAAAGAAATGAAGTCATCCAAACCCTATTCCCAGGTATAAACCCTGCAAGGACAGCCCTGAGCCGTTGGATCCCAAAATAAGGAAACAGATGGCCACGATTCGCACTTAAAATCCAAAACCTGGGCCGAACACTGCTTGTGACACGCTCGTTTCCAAAGTCGTGTGCCTCATTCGATGCCGAAACCGTCGCCTCCCGAAAAGAACACGGGCTCTCAACACGCCCGTGTCAGGATTGACACGCCCGTGTCATCTAGTACATGCCCGTGTAGCTGGGTGTGTTCCTCCATCGACACAGGACCAACCACAACCCGAGGAGAACACGGGTATTGGACATGCCCGTGTCCCATTTAACATGCCCGTGTCAAACCCGAACAAGCCTGGGCTCCAGGCCGTGTTTCTCCCCCGACAGAACTCGACCAACTACCCGAGTAGGACACGGCCTGGGACACGCCCGTGTCTCAGGCCGTGTTCGTTGTTCAATGATCGTCGACTGTAATTTCGTCGACCACACGGCCACCGTCGAACCCGAGCACAAAATGGCCCTAGGACACGCCCGTGTCCCAGGCCGTGTGACCTCTACCAAGTCCCAGACATGTCTCAAAGCACCACCCATCTCCCTTTTGAGTTTCGGGGTGTTACACAACGCACTCAAAGTCTGGGTACTTGTCTGAAATTTTCTAAGTCTAGAATGGCTGATGTCAGTAAAGTCAATTCATTATGAAAAAGAGGAGAAGGACTTCGTCTTCTTCTCCCGCCATTGTTGTAGTGACAAAAGCTTCAATTCAACAAATCTAAAGGGTCTCTGATTGAGCTGAGGCAATCAACATCTGCAACATCAGAATTAGAGGATTTCTTAGAGGAAGAAGAATCAGTCAAGGCAAGCCCTAACTGAAATTACTTCAAGAACCAAGCAGAGCCTAATTTGAAGGTCAATTTCATCGGTCAAGCGGTTATCATCGCATGAACCGGAAATTAATAAAGGTCTGGTTCATGCGGTGGTAACCGCTTGACCGGTAAATATAAGTCCCCTCAAACGGAGCCTAACCTTTCAACACGTTTGATTAAATAGTGTGGATTGTACATGTGAGCGCGAACGACTCATGTGGATTGTACATGTGAGCACAAACGACTCCTTCCAACACTTCCGATTAATTTGTGTACTATGATCTTTTAAAAATTTATTAGACTTTCCAATATTTTTTTCGTACGTGTCAGCAAAGTAGAAGATTTTATTCTTTTTAAAGAATTATTGCTTACCCTTATCATATAAAATGCTAGTTGCGCTCAAAGTATACGCATTGATTCATCATATTACGCGCATTATGTTGAACACATACAATTTAGATAAGGTATGCCATGTTGGGCTAGAGAGCGCACAAGTCTGACCAGAGCACCTATAATTTAGATAAGGTATGCCCTGTGCCTGAACTTATGACAGAACAAGTGTAGGACGTGGAAGTGGTCCTACCTCCGATTCTAGTTGAGGTTCCTCCTCATGTTCAGGAGGTTCATCCACCCACTAGGAGATCCATTAGGCAGAGAAGGTCTGCACTTTCCTCGGACTATGAAGTCTATTTAGGAGAGATTGATTATGACATTGGTTTAGTGATTGACCCAGTGACATTTAATGAAGGTGTGTCTGGACCTCAAATTGATCTGTGGTGGGGTGCAATGAAAGACTAGATAGAGTCTATGAAGCTGAATAAAATTTGGGAGTTGGTTGATTTGCCCAAAGGTTGTAAACCCATTGGTTTTAAATGGGTATCTAAGACCAAGAAAGACTCTAAGGTAAAGGTCAAGAGGTTTAAGGCCAGACTGGTAGCCAAGGGATTTACGCAAATAAAAGGAATCGATTATCACAAGACCTCTTCTCTCGTTTCCTCTAAAGTCTCTTTCACAGTGATAATAGTATTAGTTGCTCATTATGATTTGGAGCTACACCAGATGGATGTAAAAACTACATTCCTGAATGGCGATCTTGCCGAGGATGTTTATATGGTGCAGCCTGAGGGGTTCAAGTCTGGTCATTCCGACCAACTTGTATGCAAGCTTAGCAAATCCCTATATGGTCTGAAGCAAGCTTCTAGACAGTGGTATCTGAAATTAGATCAGGTGGTTACTTCTTTTGGTTTTGTAGAAAATAAGGTAGATCGTTACATATATCTCAAGATTAGTGGCAACAGATTCATCTTCTTAATTCTTTATGTAGATGACATCTTGCTTGCAATCAATGATTTGGCATTATTGCATGAATCTAAGCAATTTATGTCAAAATACTTTGATATGAAAGATCTTGGAGAAGCATCCCTCGTTCTAGGAATTGAGATCATTATGGACCAATCTCACCATACATTGGCAGTCTCTCAGAAAGCATACATCGAGCATGTACTTGAGAGATTTAGCATGCTCGGTTGTAAGCCTGGTGACGTACATGTGCTTAAAGGTGATAAGCTCAGCTTATCACAATGCCCCAGGAACCATATAGAGAGAGAGCGCATGAAGGATATACCTTACGCGAGTGCAGTAGGTAGTTTAATGTATGCCCAAGTCTGTACCAGACCGGATATTCCCTTCGCAGTACGACTTTTAGGCAGATATCAGTCGAACCCAGGAATTGATCATTGGGTGGCTGCCAAGAAAGTCTTAAGGTATCTGAAGGGAACTAAGCACGTTAAGTTAGTCTACTATAAAGTTTAAAACCTTGAGTTAGTGGGGTATACAGATTCTGATTTTGCCGGGTGTGAGGATGATAGGAAGTCTACTTCAGGTTATATATTTAAGTTTGTTAGTGGAGCCATTTCGTCGAAGACTGTCATACAGACACTCATCACTTCATCCACAATGCATGCGGAGTTTGTTGCTCTTTTTGGAGCTTTCACTCACGCAGTGTGACTTAAGAATTTCATTACGGAGTTGAAGGTCGTCGATTCTATGGCTGAACCCATCCAGATGTACTGTGATAACATCTCTGCAGTTATGTTCTTAATGAACAATACAAGTATCACAGGGTCCAAACATATGGAAATTTAATTCTTGACCATCAAGGAATTTGTCGAGAAGGGTGATATTTTAGTAGAGCATTTAGGGATAGATGACATGTTGGACGATCCACTTACTAAAGGACTTCGCCCTAACGTGTTTCAGAAACATGTTATTAATATGGGGCTTAAAGAGTCGATCGATGTGCTTGATTAGTGGGAGGCTACATAAAACTCCAATTCAGTTTTTTGTCATTTACATTGCACTTTATTTAAATCATTGATAATTAGAGAATATTCATTCAGGAATATCATTAAGTTTCGATATTCATTGAATTTATGTGACACGTCATACTTCATACAAAGTCTCATGACTTGTGTCAGTCGGAGCATGAGGCTAGGGCACTTCATTTGAATTATTATAGCCTATGGTATGTTTTAACACATCAATTCAAAACCTTGAGGTTAAACATATTAGTTCTTTTGAATATTTAAAAACTTCTCGCAACATGGTTTAGTGCATTTATTTGAGAAGTTTGGTTGACCACCAAATTAGAACACCCTTCATGTGCACAATTTCAGTGTATTGTTCTATGGTTTATATAACTGCGTTTTGTCCATATCGAATAGATCCGTAAGCTACTGTGACCATGGAAGATCCCGTGTCGCTCAATAATGTGGTTGCCGCCGTGATTCGGAGTAAAGGAATTGATTGGACCAGATTGACGTGGGAGTAGACTCGATATCGCGTTCGCTAATTGGTACCCTTAAGTTTAGTGAAGATTTTATCGTAATGTCATAAATTACGATGAACACAAGTCCAACTTGGAGAATGTTGGAAATTTTTCGTTAGGTGGACTCAATTCATCGAGGCAACCTGTTAAAGTCGTACGCGTATATTAGGTCTATTTAGACTCCTACGAGTGTGCGTTAGTACAGTCGCGCGAACGGTCGAAGCCTGTGATAGGTGGGTCAGATCGTGTGAGTTCTCACTCTTGACATATGAATGGACATGGTATTTAAATCTCAATTAAGTTAATGAGATTTAATTTTATTTGGATTTCAATTTGGGAGTTATGAGAATTTATTGGCCTCATTTGGTAACTCCCAATAGGGCTTCCCTATTAAGCCTAGGAAATTCATTTCTTCATCTCCACAGTTATGAACAAGTGGTGAAAAACCCGATCGTTTTGTGAAACCGCTGCTCCTCTTCCTCATTGCAAAAACTACCGGCCCTAGCCACTGTCCATCCAGATCCTGGAAAACCTTCTTTCTGGCGGCCGGCGGCTGTTTTGCTGCTCAAACTATCGATGTTCTTCCTGGTTTGATTCATAGGAGAAGTGTCGACCACCATTGTCGGCAAGGTTTTGCATACTTTCAGATCCAGGGGAAACACTTTCCCGACGGCGATTGTTCGGCGCACAAATAATCAGAATGCCACCACTGCCATCATTTTTTTCTACCTGGTTATCGCTTCATAGAAGGAGAGAAGACCAGAATCCAGTCCTCTACAAGTCATTCATCCAGATCTGGAACACCACCATCATTCGGACCCTTTTCTTCACCCGGTTTGGCGCAAGACACTTTGATCTCTCTGCTTGATGAGGTATCTCTATCCATTTCCTGGAGAGGAGCAGTCCAGAGTTGACACCATCCATTTAGGTCTTGGAGGAGAAGGTGACTAGCAGTTTTGGTTTCCTGTGAATACAAATTTTCAGGTATATTACTGGGTTCCCTTTTATTTAGCAGATTCTATTTATATCAAACCATCCATCTGCTAGAGTATTTTGATGCCCAAATTTTAGATTTTAAGAGGAGATTTCAGGGTTCCGTTATTCAAGTGTATGATCTATGGCAATAATAAGAGAACATGTAGAGTTTTGTTCTCACTTACTAACCAAGTGACTGTTGCAATTCAGATTTCAAAAGCATGTATGTGTTTGTGCTAACCCATCTTTCTTTGTAGAGGCTACACATTTAGAAACCCTTGTATGTTAGCAGGTTCCGCTAACGCGGCGGAATTCATAAAAAACAACGCATCACAGTTGCTGTGAATATCCTCTATCATGAAGCACGAGCAAGATTCTAAGAACGGTATAAATTAATTCCGCCCTTGAGTTATCGTTTACTCTAACTCACTTTATTTTTGTGTTCATAAGTTAGAAAAATAAATTTGTGTTAACACCGATAAAGAGACTAGTAGTATTTTGGTTATAACAATCCTTTGGAGCTTTATTAGTCGCTGCATTAAGCAGAATGTTCGATAATACAAATTCACCGTAACAACGCACACTCCATAAATTTTATAACACTATGTTCTCTCCTACAAGAGTAGATATATTTGAGGATGTATAACTACACTCTCAACACATCACTTGTATGCGGGGACTTTGACATCTATAACACAGTTTTTAATTTGACGGTGCACGAGCGGGTCATTGGTTATATAGGTCAAATGCATAAATTCTATATAAGGTCCGTTTGGTTCCAAGAAATTTTTTTAATGAATAGATTTTCAATCAAATATCAACACTTGCAGCAATTGATATTGTATTTAAATTCAATTTTGTTGTTCGGTCGCATGATGACATTCTATTACGGGAAATTGACTCGTTACCTTTGTGTTCGTATGGAACATATTTATTTTCAAGAATTAAAAGAAAGAAAAATTTCAGCCAGGGCACACGTTTACGGCAAAAATGTGAATTTTTCCGTCATCGGTGCATTTTTTGTTAGAAATATTGGGTTTTATGTCCGCTCGTGTCGGGTCCGACTCAGAACGGGTATTGGGTTTGTGTCGCTCTAGCGTTAGACTGTATGCTGGAGGTACTATATATATGTTGGGTACATTGGTTAAATGTACCTGATTTGAAGAAGCCTCACCCAACTTAATGATATACATCATAATGTATTTAATGTATGTTGAGTTTTCTTGTGCAGGTTAAGTAATCACTGGACTGAAGCAAAAAGTATCTCAGTCCATGTGTCGACACCCAGAGGGAAAGTGTCGACACTCAAGAAAGCTTGTGTTGACACCCAGACAAGCAGTGTCGACACTTGGAGTCATTGTGTCGACACCAGACAGAAAGTGTCGACACTTGGAGCTGTGTCGACACTCAGTGAAGAAAAGTGCAGAGAAGCAGTGTCGACACAACGAGCTGTGTTGACACCCAGTGAAGCTGTGTCTACACCAGAAAGTGTCGACACTTGGAGCTGTGTCGACACTCAGCAAAAGTCTGCAGAGACTAAGTTAAAGTGTCGACACTCAGAACAATGTGTCGACACTCAATAAGAAGAGTCAGCACTTGAAGAAAGCGTCGACACTAAGAACAAAGTGTCAACACTCAACAGAAGAGTCAACACATGAAGAAAGTGTCGACACCTAGGACAATATGTCGACACTCAGCTAAAGACTCTACACTTGAAAAAAGTGTTGACACAAGGAGCTGTGTCGACACTTAGCAAAGAACAGAATTATCTCCAAAATATTCTAAGTACAAGTGTCGACACTAAGGGAATGTGTCGACACTCAGCTGAAGACTCAACAGAAGAATCAAGTGTCGACACAAGGAGCTGTGTCGACACTTAGCAAGTATCAACATAGAAGACTATGTGTCGACACCAAGAAGCAGTGTCGACACTTAACAGATTCAACACAAGAAGATGTGTCGACACAAAGGAGATGTGTCGACACTTAGAAGAATACAGCTAAAGATAGAAGATCAAGTACTTGTGTCGACACTAAATTTCAGTGTCGACACTAAATTTCAATGTCGACACCTGAAGAAGAATCTGTGTCGAGACATACAAGGAGTTGTGTCGACACCTTGTAGACTTGTGTCGACACTTACACAGCATGTTTCGACACTTGGTCTATAAGTGTCGACACTTGAAGACAGAAAGTCTCGACACTTTCAGACAGTTAGAGATTTTCAAGAACTGACTGGATGACATGACAGCTGCCGTTCCAGCCGGTCTACAGCACCTGTCAGAGATGTCAGAATTCAGTTATGGACCGGACCAGCCGGTTACCATGAAAAAGGCCTATAAATAGGCACATACAGTTTACAGAAACTGTTGATCACATTGTTGAAGAACAAGTTATTAAAGTGGTACACAGAGTATCAAATCAAGAAGATCTTGCAGTTCAAGTGCAGATCTAAGAAGTTGGAGAGAGAGGGCTCCATCCAAGAAATCAGCCGTTGGAACTAGGCTGAGAAGAAGGGTTCAGATCTATTCTGAATTCTAAGTGGCAGAGGTCAAGGAACAACTGCAGAGGATTCAACAATTATTCATTCTACTCAAGAAGCTTTGAAGAAAGCTAAGTCAGATTGAATCCAGCTGAGTTCTTCCAAGAACTCATCAAGAAACTCTCAACTCCCCTCTCTTGTTTTTGAGTTGTTGAGTTATTATTTCAATAATCATTTTTAACTTGTAGGATCCTTTGGATCTGAGTGAATTGTAAGCCTGTATTTATAAAGGCTGAGGGTAGGGCTTGAGGGCCTGAGTGTAGGAGATTGTTATCTCTGAGTGTAGGCCTTGATTGGCTGAGTGTAGGCCTTGATTGGCTGAGTGTAGGCATGGGTGGCTGAGTGTAGGCCTTTGTGGCTGAGTGTAGGCCTTTGTGACTGAGTGTAGGCTTGGATAAAGCTGAGTTGTAGGGCCTTGGGCCTGAGGTGTAGGAACCAATTTGGGTTCTGAGACAGTGGAGAAGTTTGGCCGAATCTAGTACACTGCTAGATAGGCGAAGGGGGAAAGTGGATGTACCCATATCTTGGGGAACCACTATAAAACACTGTGTGCTGTGCTGTGCTGTGATTATTGTTGTGTATGTTGATGCTGTTGCTGTGATAGAATAGTTAGAAAATCTGTGATATAACTGTTTGCTGCCAAAAGTTTAAAAAAGGATTAGGTCACCTATTCACCCCCCCCCCTCTAGGTGTTTAGGTACCATATCTTTCAAGTGGTATCAGAGGGAGGTTCCTCAAAACAAGGACTAACAGTCTAAGGAGATCCTGTTTGGCAGAAACAGTGTAAGTCAGAAATACAGCTTCAAGAAAATCAAGAAACATGGGTTCCTTTGAGAATCACAAAGGAATTGGGTTCCATGAAATTACCCATATTTGCAGGAAAGAGAAATTTTTGGGATCTGGAAGGAAAGAGAGGGTAAGGCTTTTATGGAGGCCTCAGACCCTAGAATCTACATCACAGTAAAGGAAGGGCCTTATGTGCCCATGAAGATCTCAGTATTTAGATGCAAATCAGAGGAACTCCAAAGGATTTCTCTGAGATGACTAAGGATGAGATTGTCCTAGCCACCATGGACAAGAGGGCACAAAACATAATAGTGAGTGCCATAGATGATGCAACTTTTCAGAATCTTAATACACTGTAAGACAGCAAAAGAAATGTGGGATACTCTTATTGTCTATATGGAAGGTTCTGAAGAAGTTAGACAAGATAGGAAAATCCTTGCTTAAATCAAGGAGTATGAGAGCTTTTAGACAAGGCAAAAGGAGATAGCATCAACTGAGTGCTATAAGAAGTTCTACAGAATAGTGAATGAACTCATGTCTTATGGAAGAGAGTTCAGTAACTATGAACTAAATGACAAATTCTTAAGGTCCCTAACCAAAGATTGGGACACCAAGATCTGTGCCATAAGAGAAATGGCACTAAGTTGGGGAAATTCCTCCTCCTACACTGTTTGGCAAGTTATTGTCATTATGAGATGCAGCTTGACAGTGAGGAAAGAGGAGGAGAAATCAACAAGGAACTGAGCACAAGGAAAGGAACAGTTGCCTTTCAAGACAGATGTTCCCAGAAAGTGCAGAACTAAGTCATCAACTCCACCTCCAGAGGTAGTTGAATCTGAGATCAGATGAGGGTCAGTCAGCACAAAGTCTACTGGGAGCAGTGAAAGTGATGAAGACTTTGCTGCCTTCACTAGACACTTTCAGAAATTCCTTGAAGAAGAAACAGTGGAGGTCCAAGACCATTCTACTTACAAAGGGAAAGGAAGTCTTGTTATCAGGAGAAAAAGCCTTCTAAAGAAGGACAGGAAGAAGGACAAAGTCAAGCAAGGCAACTGGATCAAAGATTGTGTGCTACTTGCTGCAATAGACAGGGTCCATGTTATTGCAGATTGTCCTGAAAAAGAAAAGAATCTAGTGACAGGAAAAAGACTCACTTCAAAGGCAAGAAAGAGAAGTCTTTTGTTGCCAAGAATGGAGAAGACTCTTTCAGATATTTCTTCTTCAGAAACTGAGTACTGATGGCTGAAGCCTACATAGGGCTGTTTGCTGAAGAAGAAGAAGAAGAATTCATGCAGATAATGGAGTCTATTTATGAACAAGAAGACTGCCAGTGCCAAGGACTGATGGCATTGACTGAGAGTGACCAAAATCCTGGAGCAGCCAGGACCTAGTCAAGGTACAAAGTCCAACTCTAAGTTCAGTTTCTTGTTCTAGTTCAGAATCAGATCATCTTCATCAAGTGATGGAAGTGGTATCTGAGTCTGAGGATGATATTCATCAGCTTATAGATGAATATAAGGTGCTGTTGCAGCTTACAAGAAAAGCAAGTCCCTTGCCAAAAGTCAGGCAAAGGAAATTGCTGATCTTAAAGCTGCTGCAACAGACCTTCTGAGAAGCAATTTGATCAAAAGCTGAATGAAGATAGCCAGGCTGAAACACATTACAGTGATTCAGATGGGTACTATTACATTTAAGAATGATCAAATCAAGAGTCTGGAGATCAAATCTTCAGAAAGAGAGAGAACTTGTTGCTAAGGTTTTCTAAAGCCTAAGTCAGTGCTACCTTTGAATTGATGATTTTATTCATCATAAAGGCAAGGCTGGACTGGGTTTTATTAGACCTGCTAGGACTGTTCAGGATCAGTCCAAGTCTAAGTCCAAGGGCAAAGCCCCAACATTCAATCAGTCAGCTTGCAGTTAAGACAGCCAAAGGCAGTACCTAAGCAAAGGTACAATAAGTTTGAATGTTGGTGTTGTGGCAAAGTTGGCCACTTTGCAATGGACTGTTGGCACAATGGTAGTGCCAAAGTTGAGTACCAAACTACCTGGTTGGAAAGCCAGTAGGTAGCTGTTGTCATGATTGCAAACTAACAAGTCACCAAGGACCCAAGAATTTACTTTGGGTTCTAAGGTTCATTAATCTGTTTTGCAGGTGAGTCCAAGTGGCCATACCCCAACATGGTACTTGGACAGTGGATGTTCCAGACATATGACTGGAATAAGAGGACTTACTGAAAGGACTACATTCCAATCAAAAGATGGTCCTAAAAGTGACCTTTGGTGGTTCTGAAAAAGGAATCATCAAAGGGTTTGGTAACATTTCTACAAACTTGTTACCATTACTCAAGTGGCTTATGTTAAAGGGTTGAAACACAACCTTAATAAGTATAAGTCAATTAAGTGATGTAGGGTATGACATCTCATTTGTTAAAAATGGTTGTCATATCAAGAGGTCAAGTGATCAAGAGATCATTTTGACAGGATTATAGAAAGAGGAATGTCTACTGTCCTAGACATTATGATTGAGAACAATGGTTCTCCAGTTTGTCTTGTAGCTGATGAGACAGTCTCTCATTGTGTCAAATGGCACAAGAGGCTAGCTCCATCTTAACTACAAGACTATTAGCAAACTCTTTAGCAAAGAGTTAGTGAGGAATGGTCCTCAAGTTAAGTGTGTTAAAGATGGTATTTGCTCAGCTTGTCAAAAGGGCAAGCAGACTAAATCCACCTTTAGAAGCATTGAGAAAACAAAGATGCTGTGAGGTGTTTATACCTCTTGCATATGGATCTCTTTGGTCCAATGCCAGTTCACAGCTTAGGTAGGAAGGTCTATACCTTTGTAGTTGTAGATGACTACTCAAGGTTTTCCTGGGTGTTCTTCTTAAGACAGAAATCTGAAACACCTAGTGTCTTCTATAGCTTTGTCAAGCAAATTCAGAATGAACTAAATAGTACAGTGGTCAAAATTAGAAGTGACCATGGTACTGAATTTCAGTCTGATAGCATGACAAAACTATGTGAAGACTTTGGGATATTTCAAGAATTCTCTTCACCTAGAACACCTCAGCAAAATGGCATTGCTGAGAGGAAGAATAGAACCTTGATAGAGGCTGGTAGGACCCTACTTAGTGATACATCACTGCCTGAGTATTTCTGGGCTGAAGCAGTTAACACTGCATGCCATGTTATAAATAGGGCTACCATCACTAAAAGGCTAAACAAGACCCCCTATGAAGTAGTGAAAGGCAGGAAACCAAACCTATCCTATTTTAGGATCTTTGGTTGCAAATGCTTCATACTTAACAATGGGAAGTCTTACATTAACTAAGTTTGCTGCCAAGTCCCAAGAGGGAATTTTTGTTGGGTACAGCAACAATAGTAAGGCTTATAGAGTATACAACTTGACTACACAAGTTGTAGAAGAATCTGTGCATGTAGTTTTTGATGAGACTAAACTTATTAATAATGAGTTGTCTAGTAATGTATGCAGCCCCACAGGTTTGACAAAGAAATTGGACAAGCTTACTATAGAAGAAGTATGCCTGCTGCAAGACAGCAAGTAGAAGACAGTAGCAGTTGTCCAGGGGGAGAACTACATGTGCCAATAGCTGAAGAAATACAAGGAGTACAGCATGATGGAGATGCTGAAGAAGTTCAACCAGAAGCTAAGGATGCCTCCAGCCCAACAGGCATCTAAGAGATCATCCAGTAGAGCAGATTATTGGAGATCCAAGACAAGGAGTACAGACCAGGAGCAGAAATCAGAATGCAGCAGTATCTACTCCAGCTTTCTGTCTCAAGTTGAACCTAAGAAATTTGAAGAAGCTAATACAAGATCCACAATGGACTGAAGCTAATGCAAGAAGAGCTTAATCAGTTCAAAAGGTGCAAGGTTTGGGAACTTGTTCCTAAACCTAAAGACCACAATGTAATAGGAACTAAGTGGATCTACAGGAATAAGTTAGGATGAACAAGGGGTCATCATTAAGAATAAAGCAAGACTGGTTGCTAAAGGATATAGGCAAGAAGAAGGTATTGATTTTGATCAAACCTTTGCTCCAGTAGCCAGACTGGAAGCCATAAGGATGTTCTTGGCCTATGCAACCTATCAAGGATTCAAGGTTACCAAATGGATGTCAAGTCAGCATTCCTAAATGGTAATCTTGAAAGGAAGAAGTCTATGTGGAGCAGCCTTCAGGTTTTGTTGATCCAACTCTACCTCATCATGTCTATAGACTTAGGAAAGCATTATATGGGTTAAAACAAGCTCCTAGAGGCTTGGTATGAAACCCTATCTAGTTTCCTCATTGAGAACAAGTTCTCAAGGGGGAAAATAGATAAGACTCTATTCCTTAGGGAATCTAGAGGCAAAGTCATACTAGTCCAAATATATGTAGATGACATTATATTTGGGTCTACTGAAAGCAGCCTTTGCAAAAAGTTTGCAAAACTTATGCAAAGGTCAGTTTGAGATGAGTAGTATGGGAGAGCTGAAGTTTTTCTTGGGTCTCCAAGTTAAACAGACTGAAAGTGGCTTTATCCATATGTCAGTCCAAGTTCACCCTAGAACTCATAAGGAAGTATGGTATGGATTCATCCAGTACCATGAAGACTCCTATGGGGTCAAGTATGTCTCTTAGCAAGGATGATGCAGGGAAACCTGTAGATGAAACCTTGTATAGAGGGATAGTTGGCTCCCTACTTATACTTGACTGCTAGTAGACCTGACATCATGTATGCTACATGTGTTTGTGCCAGGTATCAAGCCTGCCCTAAAGAGTCTCATTTGACAGCAGTCAAAAGAATATTGAGATATCTAAAGGGCACTCCCTATCTAGGCCTCTGGTACCCTAGGAATGGAGATTTTGATCTAACAGGTTATTCAGATGCAGACTTTGCAGGATGCAAAGAGGATAGAAAGAGCACTAACTGGAACCTGTCAATTCCTAGGTGGGAGACTAATTTCATGGAGTAGCAAAAAGCAGAACCAGTGTGGCTATCTCCACAGCTAGAGTCAGAATATGTAGGCTGCAGGAAGTTGCTGTGCTCAACTTCTGTGGATTCAACATCAGCTAGAGGACTATGGATTTCAGGTAAGTAGAACTCCACTTTTCTGTGATTCTACAAGTGCTATTTCAATAGCTAACAACCCTGTATCTCATAGTAGAACAAAACATATTGAGATTAAATATCACTTTCTTAGGGAGCATGTAGAAAGAAATGATATTGCACTTGAATATGTTAAAACTGATAATCAGATAGCTGACATGTTTACTAAGCCCTTAGAAGAAGCTAAGTTTAATAGATTCAAAATTGAACTAGGTATGATAAACTTAGACTAAGTTTACAGAATAAAAATTGACTAAGTAAAAAGGTGTCGACACATAGACAAGTCTATGTCGACACAGAATAAAAGTGTGTCGACACTTCAGGAAAAAGGTGTCGACACATCTAGGAAGTTGGTGTCGACACTTCAGAATGTTAGTGTCGACACATGTCAGTAGGTGTCGACACATCCAATGTGGTGTCGACACTTAGGTTTTACTCAGAATTTTCTAAAGTAAAGTCTCGACTATTCGTCGAGTAGAGTGGTGTCGACACATAAACATGTGTCGACACATAATATCTGTTGACTAAACTTGTGTCGACACCATATGTGTCGAGACATTATAAGTAAGTGTCGACACTTATTGCCAGTGTCGACACATGTTAAGCTAGATATCCCGCCTGTTCATCTTCAAAATTAGACAGGTATAAATAGGGTTCTGTCTTTGATTGTCGACACGCTTTCAAAGTTTCGAGACCAAAACTCTTGTGTCGACATTTCTCTTTTCTCAAGACTAAATTCTCCAAACCCTAATGGCTCCCAAGCTCGAGGAGAATGTTAACGAAGGCTATGAGCTCGTGCGAGGTGCATTCGATGAAGCTGATCAAGAACTCAAGGCGGTAGTAACCCTAATTGCCGATTCTGGATTGGAATACTTGACTTCAGAACCAACGAAGATTTGGAAAAAGGAAGTTCTTGAATTCCTCCATGGAGCTGCTGTAGATGACTCTGGATTCAGGATCAAATCCAGAGTTCATGGGACTAAGGTCAAAATTTCACCAAAGAATCTGAGAAAGGTACTCCAGCTACCTAAAGCACATGATGAAGAGGAAGTAACTGCTTCAAAGACCAGGGAAGCTCTTACTTGGTGTGGACTAGATCCAAAGATGAAGGTAGGATCAGTCTTTAACAGGAAAGACATGAATAATCAAGGGAAATTCATGTCTGAAATAGTGGGAAAGGTCATTCTCAGTAAACCTGGAGGGCATGACAGGGTGTCAGCCTCAATGTTCAATATCATGACAAGAATCATCTTCACCCTCAAAACAGATTGGTCAATGGTCCTCTATGAAAAGATCAAGGAAAGTTTGAAAAAGCCCAATCTGGGCAGAATTATAAGTCTCTACCTGGCTGGTACAATACCAGAGGTAATGAGCACAGCTGCTGGAAGCAAGATCAATCATATGAGAAAGATGGATTCCAGGATATTTTCTAGATGGGAAAGGGTGTTGTCAAAGGACATGCCTACCCCTGAGAAGCCAGTATCTGAGAAAGTTACTCCTCCCAGGAAGAAGAGAAAGACTGCTGCTGTGACAGAAGAGTCCTCCAGCAGTTCTGATAGTGAAGAACAGGTTGTTTTCACACCTGATGACCATGAAGAAGTGGCTGCAGAGAAAACTCCTGCTCCTCAAGATGTAGCTGAGATCCAGGGGGAGCTGCCTCCAGCTAGCCCCATCCATAGGGATCACTGCCAGGGGGAGCTTCCAGCAGTAGAAGAACCATCTACTCTGGACAGTGAGCAAGCCACCACCATTATTCAAGAGGTACTCACTGACTTAAAAACTTCAGAATATCTTATTGAAGATGCTGATTTGTCTGATGTTCCTCAGCAAACTCAGCTACCTAGCCAAGCTCCAGATGTTGGTCTTGAAGACACATCTGCTGTTGTGCAAAATGTTCCAGATACTACTCAAGTAGTTGAAGAACCAAGTACTTCTCCTGCACAGTCACCTCCTGAATACACAATGGAAGACCTCTTTCTGAATTTAGATCAAGAGGATTTTGACATGAACAAGGTTGCTGCTGAAGATAAGAGTGCTGCTGCTGAGGGGGAGCACATATCAGTTCAGGATGAGCCTTTAAGGCCAGAGACTGAGAAGGCACTAGATGTGCAAGCTGAAAAACAAGAGAGCCCTAAGAATAGAGTTGATATTGCAAGCACCTCTGCCTCTGAAGATGAGGAGAGTGCTAGGGCTAAAAAGAAGAAACTCTTTGTATTCAAGAGAAGAAGTCAGAGCTACAAGAAAGCCCTCCAATCCATTGCCCCACAGCCCATAGTTCAGCAAGCTCCAACTGCTGACTATAGTGCTTTACTGATTGCACTACAGCTCAAGCTGGATGAGCAAAGGAAGGCTATAGAGACTTATGTTGATGAAGGGCACAAGACCCTACAATTTGATCTGGCACAGGAAATCAAGTCAATAAGGTTTGAAATGAACCTTAATAAAAAGGAGATGACTGACTGCTTCCACAAGGGTGGGAATGCAGTAGTCTATTTGGCTACTCACCAGGAGAAGATCAAGACTCAAGTAGATGATATAGCATTGAAACAAGGCTATGTGCTGGAAAATCAATTAAGGATGAATGATAATTTGACTGCATCCCACAATGTTATAGTCACTGAATTAAAGAATAAGTCTGCTGAACCATCTACATCTGCTGCTGCTGCAAAGGCAGATTTTGATAAAATCTTTCACGCTGAGATTACTGCTGTCAAAACTGCTATACAAGATTCCCAGAAAGCAATCTCAGAACAGCTTACAAAGCTTAAACCCTACTTTAAGGATGGAATCAGGTATTTGGATAGTCAGATTAGATTCCAAAAGGATGATGTAAGAGACCATGTGGCCCAAGAAGTCATAAAGGGGGAGAGAGTGTTAGTCAAGGCAAGTTCTGAGCATGCAAAATGGATATCAAATTCAATCAGGGCTACACTTGGATATCCTCCCCTGTGTGATGACAATGAAGTTGCTGAATCTGGACTGAACCCTGCCTATTTTGGAGGTGAGCCACAAGAAGTAGCTCAAGTCATTTATCCACCTCCAGATTTTGAAATGATTCATGCAGAGGTGAGCACTATGTATAGCCCATCTGGGGGCAAGGACAATGTCCATTTAGAAAAGGTTGTTCAACCTATAACAGCAGCTATGCAAGAGGCTTTGGACAAAGAAGAAGAGACAAGGCTGTCAAAGAAGAGGTTTAGGGAACTAGCAGAACAAAAGCCAGATTTTGAACAGTGGAGCCCTACCTCTAGAAATATCATTCTAACTGCCTGGAAAGCTGCTAAAGACAACACTACTGATAGAAACAAGTGGTTCTCAAAAGCTGAATGGACGAAGCATGAGATCAGGCAGGAAGTCATTGTCCAGTATAGAAGAAAGGCTAAGTTAGGAAAGCTACCTCCTACTGCAGTGGAGCCTAGCAAGTACTTTCCTAAGCCCTATCATTATTTTGAGAGACAGAAAATCAAGGCTGAAGAACAAAAGAAGAAAGACACAAAAGGCAAGAAGCCTGCTGATGCTGAGCCTACTGCTACTGCTATTGTCAAAGCTCAAGTTAAAGCTGTAAAAGGAATTGTTATCAAAGAACCTGATCAGAAATAGATTAGGAATTAAACTTGAAGCTTGTTGTAATCTTTTAAATGAAAAACATTTTTGTACAACATTGAAAATGTATAAGGAACAATGTTAGAACAATATATGATAAATATAGTATGATTGTTCTGAAATGTGTTTGTTTCTTATTTGTTCTGAAATGTTGAATGTGTATATGTGTGAAGTTTTACATGTTCATGTTAACCCTGCTGATTATAATCTGCTTTTCATCATTTTGTAATTTTTAATTATGAATGGTGTATATCATTGACTAAGGGTTATGACTTCTCCAAATAGGGGGAGATTGTTGGGTACATTGGTCAAATGTACCTGATTTGAAGAAGCCTCACCCAACTCAATGATATACATCATAATGTATTTGATGTATGTTTGAGTTACTTGTGCAGGTTAGGTATTTTATTGGACTGAAGCTAAAAACTTTCTAAGTCCATGTGTCGACACCCAGAGGGAAAGTGTCGACACTTGAGAAAGCTTGTGTCGACACCCAGACAAGCAGTGTCGACACTTGGAGTCATTGTGTCGACACCTGGGATGAAGAGTCGACACCAGACAGAGAGTGTCGACACTTGGAGATGTGTCGACACTCAGTGAAGAAAAGTGAAGACAAAAAGTGTCGACAAAAGGAGCTGTGTCGACACCCAGTGAAGCAGTGTCTACACCAGAAAGTGACGACACTTGGAGCTGTGTCGACACTCAGCAAAAGTCTGCAGAGTCTAAGTACAAGTGTCGACACTTAACCAAAAGAGTCAACACTTGAAGTATGTGTCGACACTCAACACAATGTGTCGACACACAACCAGAAGAGTCAACATATGAAGTATGTGTCGACACTCAGCACAATGTGTCGACACACAACCAAAAGAGTCAACACTTGAAGTATGTGTCGACACTCAACACAATGTGTCGACACACAACCAGAAGAGTCAACACTTGAAGAAAGTGTCGACACTCAACACAATGTGTCGACACACAACCAGAAGAGTCAACACTTGAAGAAAGTGTCGACACTCAGCACAATGTGTCGACACTCAGTTGAAGACTCAAAGAAAGTGTCGACACAAGGAGCTGTGTCGACACTTAGCAAAGAACAGAAATATCTACAAAAATATTCTAAGTACAAGTGTCGACACTAAGGGAATGTGTCGACACTCAGCTGAAGAATCTATATTGAAGACTTGTGTCGACACCAAGAAGCAGTGTCGACACTTGACAGATTCAACACAAGAAGTTGTGTCAATACAAAAGAGATGTGTCGACACTTAGAAGAATACAGTTAAAGAATGAAGAACAAGTACTTGTGTCGACATACAATTTCAGTGTCGACACATGCAGAAGAATCTGTGTCGAGACATACAAGGAGTTGTGTCGACACCTTGTAGACTTGTGTCGACACTTACACAGCATGTGTCGACACTTGGTCTATAAGTGTCGACACTTAAGAACAGAAAGTCTCGACACTATCTGACAGTTAGAGAATTTCAAGAAGTGACTGGTTGACATGACAGCTGCCGATCTAGCCGGTCTACAGCAACTGTCAGGGAAGTCAGAAGTCTGTTATGAACCGGACCAGCCGGTTACCATGAAGAATGCCTATAAATAGGCACTCACAGTTTACAGAAACGGTTGTTGAAGCTATTTGAAGTAATTGATCAGATTATTCAAGTAATCAGAAAAGTGGTACACAGAGTATCAACACAAGAAGATCAGGCAGTCCAACTGCAGATCTAAGAAGTTGGAGAGAGAGAGCTCCAATCAAGAATTCAGTCTTTGGAACTAGGCTGAGAAGAAGGATTCAGAGGCATCTGGATCTTAAGAAGCAGAGGTCAAGGAACAACTGCAGAGGATTCAGACTTATTCAGTTCTACTCAAGAAGCTTTGAAGGAAGCTAAGTCAGTTTGGATCTATCTGAGTTCTTCCAAGAACTCAGCAAGAAACTCACAACTCCTCTCTTATTTTCTGAGTTGTTGAGTTATTTGTTGTAATACTATTTTAACTTGTAGGATCTTTGGATCTGAGTGCATTGTAAGCCTAAATTTATAAAGGCTGAGGGTAGGGATTGATAGCCTGAGTGTAGGAGTTGAAGAACTCTGAGTGTAGGCCTTGATTGGCTGAGTGTAGTCCTGGGTGGCTGAGTGTAGGCCTTTGTGGCTGAGTGTAGGCTTTGGAGAAAGCTGAGGTGTAAGGCTTTGGGCCTGAGGTGTAGGAACCTATTTGGGTTCTGAGACAGTGGAGAAGTTTGGCCGAATCTAGTACACTGCTAGATAGGCGAAGGGGGAAAGTGGATGTACCCAAAGATTGGGGAACCACTATAAATCATTGTATGCTGTGCTGTGAATGTGTTGTGTATGTTTGATTTTTGCTGATTGCTGTAATAGACTACTTAGAAATCTGTGATATAACTGTTTGGCTGCCAACAAAGTTAGAAAAGGATTAGGTCACCTATTCACCCCCCCCCCTCCTCTAGGTGTTTAGGTACCATATCTTTCAAGATGTTTGCTTAGTTCTTTCTTTTGGATATGAATTTGTTTTAAAAGTCCTTTTTTATATTCCTTCGTTTAGAAGGAACTTGATTTCAGTATCTGTTTTAGATAAACTTCATTATGGTTTTTCATTCATGGTGATTTTATTAATATTTCTTATGAATCGCAAGTTATATGTCATTGTTCATTATTTAACGGATTATATAATTTATGTTCTTCTCCTACGAACATATATGAGACCACCTATAATGTAGAACACGTTGGCAATTAAAGATCTTTACTTAAGGAAACATCGTCCATGTTGTAGCATAAACGTTTAGGTCACATTTCTAGGGTAAGAGTAGAGAGATTAATTAAGGATAATATTCTCCCTGCTCTTGATTTTAGTGACCTAGAGATATGTGTCAACTGTTGTAGAGGTAAGATATCCAAGATTAATAAGAAGGGCTCCACACATAGTCTCGATTTATTAGAGGTCATCTATACGGATATCAGTGGTCCTTACTCAACTACTCTCTGTAAGAACAACTACTTCATCACTTTTATTGATGACAAGTCCTGTTTCGAACATTTGTACTTAATTAAAGAAAAATCTGAATCTCTTGAAAAATTCAAGATTTTCTAAAATGAAGTTGAAAAACAAATAGAGAAAGTCATCAAGATTGTTAGGTCTGACAGAGGTGGCGAGTATTTTGGTAGACATGATGCCGCCGGGCAACATAAAGGTCTGTTTGCCAGATACTTGGAGAGTTGTGGCATTGTTGTCCAACACTCCATGTCGTGTAGTCCTGAGCAAAATGGTATGGCCGAAAGGCGAAATCGCACTCTTAACGAAATTATGAGGAGCATGATGAGTAGAACAAATCTTCCTGAATTTTTGTGGGGTGAGGCGCTTAAGACTGCAGTATACATTCTTAATAGAGTCTCGTCTAAGTCAATATTAAAACCCCTTTTGAGTTGTGGACTGGTAGACGACCCAGCCTTAATCATTTTCATGTCTGTGGTTGTCCTGCAGAAGTCCGTTTGTACAACCCATCAGAAAGTAAGATTTCCCTTAGGTCTTGTCGTCGCTAATTCATTGGCAACCCTGATCACTCCAAGGTATTTAAGTTCTATTCCCCTTCAGGAGGTCCTAGAATTGTGGAGTCTCAAACAGCTAAATTTTTAGAATGAGATGTCATTGATGAACCTAGTTGCTCTCAACCTATTAGTGAAATCGAGGAAGTTGTGCCCATTAATTTATCTGTGCCCTTAATAGGAGATCATACAGTGCCTGAACTTATGACAGAACAAGTGGAGGACGTGGAAGTGGTCCTACCTCCGATTCTAGTTGAGGTTCCTCCTCATGTTCAGGAGGTTCATCCACCCACTAGGAGATCCATTAGGCAGAGAAGGTCTGCACTTTCCTCGGACTATGAAGTCTATTTAGGAGAGATTGATTATGACATTTGTCAAGTGATTGACCCAGTGACATTTAATGAAGTGTGTCTGGACCTCAAATTGATCTGTGGTGGGGTGCAATGAAAGACTAGATGGAGTCTATGAAGCTGAATAAAATTTGGGAGTTGGTTGATTTGCCCAAAGGTTGTAAACCCATTGGTTTTAAATGGGTATTTAAGACCAAGAAAGACTCTAAGGTAAAGGTCGAGCAGTTTAAGGTCAGACTGGTAGCCAAGAGATTTACGCAGAGAAAAGGAATCGATTATCACGAGACCTCTTCTCTCGTTTCCTTTAAAGACTCTTTTAGAGTGATAATGGCATTAGTTGCTCATTATGATTTGGAGCTACATCAGATGGATGTAAAGACAACATTCCTGAATGGCGATCTTGCCGAGGATGTTTATATCATGCAGCCTTAGGGGTTCAAATCTGGTCATTCTGACCAACTTGTATGTAAGCTTAACAAATCCCTATATGGTCTGAAGCAAGCTTCTAGACAGTGGTATCTGAAATTTGATCAGGTGGTTACTTCTTTTGGTTTTGTATAAAATAAGATAGACCGTTACATATATCTCAAGATTAGTGGCAACAGATTCATCTTCTTAATTCTTTATGTAGATGACATCTTGCTTGCGAGCAATGATTTGGCATTATTGCATGAATCTAAGCAATTTCTGTCAAAATACTTTGATATGAAAGATCTTGGATAAGCATCCTTCGTTCTAGGAATTGAGATCATTATGCACCAATCTCACCATACATTGGCACTCTCTCAGAAAGCCTACATCGAGCATGTACTTGAGAGATTTAGCATGCTCGGTTGTAAGCCTGATGACTTTCCTGTGCTTAAAGGTGATAAGCTCAGCTTATCACAATGCCCCATGAACCATATAAAGAGAGAGCGCATGAAGGATATACCTTACGCTAGTGCGGTAAGTAGTTTAATGTATGCCCAAGTCTGTACCAGACTGTATATTGCCTTTGCAGTACGACTTTTAGGCTGATATCAGTCGAACCCAGGACCTGATCATTGGGTGGCTGCCAAGAAAGTCTTAAGGTATCTGAAGGGAACTAAGGATGTTAAGTTAGTCTACCATAAAGTTTAAAACCTTGAGTTAGTGGGGTATACAGATTCTGATTTTGCCGGGTGTGAGGATGATAAGAAGTCTACTTCACGTTATATATTTAAGTTTGCTAGTGGAGCCATTTCGTCGAAGACTGTCAAACAGACTCTAATCACTTCATCCACAATGCATGCAGAGTTCGTTGCTCTTTTTGGAGCTTTCACTCACGCAGTGTGACTTAAGAATTTCATTACGGAGTTGAAGGTCATCGATTCTATAGCTGGGCACATCCAGATGTACTGTGATAACATCTCTGTAGTTATGTTCTCAATGAACAATAAAAGTATCACAGGGTCCAAGCATATGGAAATTTAATTCTTGATCATTAAGGAATTGGTCGAGAAGGGTGATATTTTAGAAGAGCATTTAGGGACAGATGACATGTTGGACGATCCACTTACTAAAGGACTTCGCCCTAACGTGTTTCTGAAACATGTTATTAATATGGGGCTTAAAGAGTCGATCGATGTGCTTGATTAGTGGGAGGCTACATTAAACTCCAATTCAGTTTTTTGTCATTTACATTGCACTTTATTTAAATCATTGATAATTAGAGAATATTCATTCAGGAATATCATTAAGTTTCGATATTCATTGAATTTATGTGACATGTCATACTTCATATAAAGTCTCATGACTTGTGTCAGTCAGAGCATAAGGCTAGGGCACTTCATTTGAATTATTATAGCCTATGGTATGTTTTAACACATCAATTCAAAACCTTGAGGTTAAACATACTAGTTCTTTTGAAGACTTAAAAACTTCTCGCAGCATGGTTTAGTGCATTTATTTGAGAAGTTTGGTTGACCACCAAATTAGAACACCCTTCATGTGCACATTTTCAGTGTGTTGTTCTATGGTTTATATAACTGCATTTTGTCCATATCGATTAGATCCGTAAGCTACTGTGACCATGGAAGGTCCCGTGTCGCTCAATAATGTGGTTTCCGCCATGATACGGAGTGAAGGACTTGATTGGACCAGATTGACGTGGGAGTAGACTCGATATCGCGTTCGCTAATTGGTACCCTTAAATTTAGTGAAGATTTTATCGTAATGTCATAAGTTACGATGAACACAAGTCCAATTGGGAGAATGTTGGAAATTTTTTGTTAGGTGGACTCAAATCATCGAGGCGGCCCCTTAAAGTCGTACACGTATATTAGGTCTATTTGGACTCCTACGAGTGTGCGTTAGTACAGTCGCGCGAACGGTCGAAGCCTGTGATAGGTGGGTCAGATCGTCTCGTAACTACAGTCGCGAACTTAGTCTCAGTCTTGACATATGAATGGACATGGTATTTAAATCTCAATTAAGTTAATGAGATTTAGTTTTATTAGGATTTCAATTTGGGAGTTATGAGAATTTATTGGCCTCATTCGGTAACTCCCAATAGGGCTTCCCTATTAAGCCTAGGAAAAATTAATTTCTTCATCTCCACAGTTATGAACAAGTGGTGAAAAACCCGATCATTTTGTGAAACCGCTGCTCCTCTTCCTCATTGCAAAAACTGCTGGCCCTAGCCACTATCCATCCAGATCCTAGAAAACCTTCTTCTCGGCGGTCGGTGGTTGTTTTGCTGCCCAAACTATCGATGTTCTTCCTGGTTTTGATAAATAGGAGAAGTGTCGACCACCACTGTCGGCAAGGTTTTGCATACTTTCAGATCCAGTGGAAACACTTTCTTGACGGCGATTGTTTGGCGCACAAATAATCAGAATGCCACCACCGCCATCATTTTTTTCTTCCTGGTTATCGCATCATAGAAGGAGAGAAGACTAGAATCCAGTCCTCTACAAGTCATTCGTCCAGATCTGGAACACCACCATCAAATATCACGTCAAATTCCATACCAAATATCATGTCGAATTCCACTAGCGGCAATAACGACGCTTGCAAGTCGAACTCTTGACTCCCAATACGAATCTTTACACCACATACTCTATCCGCGCGCATTGAACACTCATTCGGCAACAACACATCAAGTTTGTCCTTTTCCATCGAAGTAGGTACTCCGATGCGCGATATGAATCCTTCGGACAAAAAGGAGTGCGAAGCTCCCGTATCAAAGAGTGCTCTCGCCGGATTATCACAAATCAAAACAAAGCCTATACAAGCAGTGGTAAGGTAACACGTGCAAGGTAACAAGTATTTAAAAACTAACTTGCTATAAATTTAAACAGTACCTGTCACCATATCCGCTTGCTTTATGGCCTCCTGCTGGCCAAGATTATAGACTCTAGGTTGAGCATAATGGGATGCGATTGACTCCACTGCATTGCCCTTTTCCTCATAGGTTGCTCTCGGCTTCCTCTCGGACTTTGGACGTCCGCTCCAGCAGTCCCGGGCAAAGTGTCCCGGCTCTCCACAAGTATAGCACGCGTCTGGGGTTCGACCTGTAGTCGCCACAGAAGCACTAGAAGAAGGGGCTGGACCCGAAGTCCTAGCCTTCTTGTTGAACTTACGATACCCAGACTTTGAGGTAGTCTACACCTTGAACTCTATCCTCTTATCACCAGAGTTTTTCTTCGCTTGCACATTCTTCAGATCCTTCTCCAAAGACTGGGTCGTATTGACCGGGGTCAAGAAGCCCTACGTCATAGGCTCCGAGAGCAATAGCCTTAGGTCATCCCTCAGACCTTCATACAATCGGCTTGTCTTACGCTGCTCATCAGTGAAAGTAGAGCTAGCGTACCGACCCAACCATGTAAATTCGTGGAGATACTCATCCACGCTACTCTCTCCTTGTGTCAGCTTCTGGAATTCATTCTCCAACGCGATCCTCTGAGCCGAGGGAAGGTACCTTGCCAAGAAAAGTCTCGAAAATTCTTCCATCGAGACGTCCGTAAGTTACCTTCCCCTCAAGTGATGTAACTCCAAACCTTCCCACCACAGCCTTGCATCTCTATCCAACAGGAACGTAGCTATGGTGGTCATCTGCCACTCTTCTATTTCAGTAGCTTTCAATACTCTCTTCACTCCGGAGAGCCAATCCTCAGCTTGGGATGGGGTTCCCATCCCCGAGAACACCGGAGGATTGAAGCCCATAACATGTTTGAGCTGCCTTTCAGTTGCTCTCCTAGGAATCAAATGCTCCACCACTACTTACTCAACCCTTCTCGGTTCCGCTGCTTGAAGCGGTACCTGCTCCACCGCAGGAGCAAGCTGTTGTATTTGCCTTGCAGGTTGTGCATTGATCATAGTGAACACCGCTTCAACCACCAATCGTATGGTTTCTGCTGAGGGGGGTGTTGTCGGCACATCATTCAGTGTGCTACTAGCCTCAGAAACAGGGCGTTCTGATGGCCCTGCACCAATCCTTGTCACCTATAGTTGTACAAAACACCGTTAAGCGACCAAACAAAATTGCAAAAAGCAATTATAGGAACACGCAGGTTCCTCAAACATGTGTATTTTCATTCCTAAGTGGACATTCATGGGTTCTTTTATGTTATAACGATGACGCACACGCATGTGCTAACCATCCCTTAAAAGAATTCATCCACGAATTCATTTAAGTTGACCAAAACCAGTAGTCTGATACCAAATTGTAACACTCCTATCTGTCGCATAGCATATAGCAGTTGGTCCGACTGGGGCCCGACGCCATATACCACAGACAGACCGGAAGGTTACGCAATGGGAACCATCCTGCCAATAACCAACGTCTTACACAAAGTACATTCTAGCGGAAGCAATTTAAAAGTTGCAAAATTAAGAACTCAGCAAATAGCATGAATGTCCACAACATAAACCCAACATGAATGAACATACAAATACACAAGTACTTGGCCTTATGGCCTTACAATAGTTTGCTCAAATATAAGTGTCTTCCAAACCTCGACACGCAGGCCGGTCATAAATGAGAATAAAAGGAAACACTCAAAAATTAGGCCTTCGAGGGCCGGCTCAGCAACTAGGGCGCTTGCCCGCTATTTGCCACTCGGCTCCGCAGCACCTGCAAGCAACAATCCACCAATGCGGTGGCAAACAAAAGCAACGGTCAGCTAAGCTGACCAAATTATAACGACCCTGCCCCTAAACACGAGGCGGTGATGCTCCTTCCCTGCACTTTATTAGCATGGCCATATAATAAAGAATTTACACATCATCACAGGCGTAGGTTCGCACGGCCACACACCCCGTCCTCTCACGGCACATTCTCGGTATACCCGGTCAAAGTCCGCGGTCTCACCACCGCCCCTTGGACGACAATTTTTCGTGAGCATTATGGTTATTCTGGCCTTTGCCTAATACCCTCCATCTATGCCAATGGCGAGTACCACATACTTTAGGTCTCTCTAACCGAACGACACAAAGAGTGTACGGTTCCGCTAAACCCGTTGCTCACACCACAATGTCAATTTAAGCCATATATGCGGGTTAAGCTTCCCCGAGTCCCAATCCGATCACACACTTTACATAACCCTGTTATGTACAAGTTGGCTCCCAGGCCACCATGTTGGCAGTATCACGCATTTGCCCAGTTTTCCGGGTGCACCTTGGAGTTTGTCCCCAAGGCTCCCTATTGCAATCTACCGCGTAGAAAACCCGAAAAACAATCAACTGCATGGAGTCTTCTCTGGCCATTCATGCAATGCAACATCACCGATGCATACCAACTTGTCCGGGTAGGCTTCACACATCATGCCTATGTTCGTTTCTCGAATACGGACTCTACATGCAAAACAATGGGGACTATTCATGTCTACCCGAAGGAACACCTCACATTCACCGCAAACTCGCGAGAGTGGGCTTCCTATGCAAGGGAAAAGAGGACTTGACATGTCAAAGATGAGAATCGTTACCCTAGCATTCCTCTTTGGCGCCATGAAGATCTATGCGGATGAAAAGCACCGCAATGTCCTCGCCTCCGTAGATCCGAACTCGGCTTGCAATTTGGGGCTCCGAAGCTCCACCGGCGGCCGGATCTCTCTTCCTTCTCCTTCCTTGCTCTCCCCTCTCTCTAGAACTTTAGAAAGAGATGGTTTGAAATAAATGAAGGCATCCAAACCCAATTCCCGGGTATAGACCCAACAAGGACAGCCCTGAGCCGTTGGATCCCAAAATAAGGAAACGGACGGCTATTGGCAGGACACGGCTTGTGACACGCCCGTGTCCAAGGTCGTATGCCTCATTCGACACTGAAACCATCGCGTCCCGAAAAGAACACGGGCTCTCGACATGCTCGTGTCAGGATTGACACGCCCGTGTCATCCAGTACACCCCATGTAGCTGGGCGTGTTCCTCCGTCGAGACATGGCCAATACTAACCCGCGGAGAACACGTGTATTGGACACGCCCGTGTCCCATTTGACATGCCCGTGTCAAACCTGAACACACCTGGGCTCCAGACCGTGTTTCTCCCCCGACACAACTCAGCCAACTACCCGAGTAGGACACGGCCTGGGACACGCCCGTATCTCAGGCCGTGTTCGCTATTCGACGATCGTCGACTGTAATTTCGTCGACCACACGGCCATCATCGAACCCGAGCACGACACGACCCTGGGACACGCCCGTGTCCCAGGCCGTGTGACCTCTACCATGTCTCAGACTTGGCTCAAAGGGTCACCCGTCCCTTTTTTGAGTTTCGGGGCATTACAACTCTCTCCCTCTAAAAACAATTTCGTCCCGAAATTACATAAATGAAAAGATACAAACAAAACTTAAATGGTACCTGAATGGAATAACTTCGGGTACTCCTCAAGCATGGTCTGCTCTCGCTCCCACGAGAGCTCCTCCCGACCGCAGTTGTCCCAACGGACCTTGACCATCTTAATTTCCTTGTGACGCAATCGCTTGACCTCTGAGTCCTAAATGCAAACGGTCTTGACCTTCGTTGTCAACCCAGTATCGACTGGCACTTGATCGACCGCAAGCACTTGCGAAGGCTCTTGCACCGCCTTCCACGGCACTGATATGTGGAATACATCGTGTAGATCACTTAGCTCCACTGATATCTTCAATCGATAAGCTGCCTCGCCAATCCGCTCCAGAACCTCAAACAGTCCAAGGTACCTCGGTCTTAGCTACTTCAAGCGTCATACCCGCGAGACACCCTTGAACGGCTTAATCTTTAAGTACACCTAGTCGCCAACAGCGAAATCCACATTCCTATGGTTGGAATTTTAGTACTTAGCTTGACGGTCCTGGGCGATTAGCAATCTTTCTCGAATCGTTCGAACCAATGACGTTGCATCTTCCACCTCTTGCCGCTTGTACAGCTTTGACTCACCTGTTTCCAACCACGATAATGGCGTGCGACATCTTCTACCATAAAGGACCTCGAAGGGCACCATTTGTATGCTCGCCTGGTAGCAATTGTTGTAAGTGAATTCCACCAAGTATAGGTGATCTTCCCACTGCTTCCTGAAATCCAGAACGCATATGTGAAGCATGTCTTTCATCGTCCTGTTGACCCTCTCGGTCTGACCATCCGTCTGCGGATGAAAGGCTGTGCTGAAACTTAGCTTTGTTCCCAACATCTACTGCACCAACCTCCAATCATTAGACGTGAACCGCCCATCTCGGCCACTCACGATGCTGTCGGGCACACCATGAAGCAACACAATATTATCCACATATAACTTTGCCAATTTCTCCACAGAATCATCCTTCCTATGCGGAATGAAGTGCGACACTTTCGTCAAATGATCTACGACCACCCAAATGGCGTCGTTTCCCTTCTACGACCTTGGCAAACCATGCACAAAGTCCATAGTAATGTCGTCGAACTTCCACTCCGGAATAGGCAAGGACTTCAAGAATCCTCCAGGCTTCTGGCACTCCGCCTTCACTACGGCGCATGTTTGACACTTCGCCACGTGTAGTGCCACATCCTTCTTAAGTTCTGACCACCAGAACAATTTCTTCATATCACGGTACATCTTCGTGCTCCCCGGGTGAATCGAGTACTTGGTATGATGAGCCTCGTACATCAATTCCACCAGCAATTTGCCCACATTTGGGACGCATAGACGACCGTCCTTCAAGAGCAATCCATCCACAACCTCAAATTGGGAATTTGACCCATCCAAAGACTCAACCATGATTTGCTTCATGTGGCCATCCAAATCTAAAGCCTGCCGAATCCGATCAACCAGGTCACACTAAACTTCAGTCCAGTTCAATAGTGCCTCGACACTAGTCTGCTTGTCTTCACAAGATATTTCCAATACCTCCAACTCCTGAAACAAACGCTCGTCATGAACCTACAGCTAGTTGGCTTGAGCTGGGGCCCAGTGACTCAACGCATCCGCAATTGCATTACCTTTCTCAGGCACATAATGAATCTTGAATGTGTAGTCCCCCAGCAACTCCATCCATCTCCGCTGTCGCATGTTCAGATCCTTCTGATCCAACAAGTACTTCACGCTCTTGTGGTCGGTATAGATATCGACCTTCACCCCGTACAAGTAATGCCTCCACAGCTTCAGGGCAAATATCACGGCCGCTAACTCCAAGTCATGGACCGGATAATTCCTCTCATGCACCTTCAGCTGACGCGAGCCATAGTCTATCACACTTCCATGCTGCAGTAGGACATAACCCAATCCACTGCCCGAAGCATCGCTGTAGATTTCAAAGCCTTCGGTCCCACTCGGTGAACTCAGTACAGGCGCCGTGGTCAACCGACTCTTCAACTCCTCAAAAGCTCGTGCGCACTCCGGCGTCCAAACAAACTTATGCTCTTTCCTCGTCAGGGTCGTGAGGGGTAACGCTATCCGCGAGAAGTTCTCCACGAAGCGCCTGTAATAGCCGGCAAGCCCCAGAAAACTCCGGACTTCCGCTACCGTAGACAGCACAGGCCACTCTCGTATAGCAACAATCTTCGTCGGATCCACCGCAATTCCCTCTCCACTGACTATGTGACCAAGGAACGCTATTGAGGATAACCAAAACTCGCATTTGGAGAACTTGGCGTATAGTTGATTCCTCCTCAGCGTCTCCAACACCAAATACAGATGCTTAAAGTGATCCTCCTCACTCTGCGAGTACACCAATATATCGTTGATGAAGACGATCACAAAGTGGTCTAGGTACTCCCTGAAAGTCCTGTTCATCAGATCCATGAACACTGACGGCGCATTAGTCAGCCCAAACGGCATGACCGTAAACTCATAATGCTCGTATCTCGTACTAAAAGTTGTCTTAGGGATATCACTTTCCCTTATCCTCAGCTGATAATAACCGGACTTAAGATCCATTTTCGAGTACACCGATGACCCGACTAACTGATCGAATAGATCATCAAGCCTCGGGATCGGGTAATTGTTCTTTTTTGTTAACTTGTTCAGCTCTCAATAATCAATACAGAGCCACAAACTTCCGTACTTCTTCTTCATAAAAAGGACCGGTGCGCTACAAGACGACGAACTTGAATTCACATAACCCTGCTCCAAAAGCCCTTGAAGTAGTACCTTCAGCTCCGCCATCTCCTAAGGCACTAGCCGGTACGGAGAGCGTGACACAGGTTTCACACCTGACACTAGATCGATAGTGAAGTCTATCTCCCGTTGAGTTGGGGCTCCAGGAAGATTGTCAGGGAACACATCAGGGTATTCGGATACCTCTAGGATGCTGTCCAAAGCAGGCTTAGGCTTCGAAGCCTCCACTAGCGTGAAGAATAGCTCTGCACCAGCACGAACTGCCTTAACCACATGAAGAGCAGACATCAGAGTCTTGCTCGACCCTTTTAAGCCTGCAAACATCGTCTTATGACCTATTCCCAACTTGACCTCCTTGCGATTGCAATCAATGTATGTTTACTGCTCCGAGAGCCAGTCCATACCAAATATCACGTCGAATTCCACTAGCGGCAATAACGATGCTTGCAAGTCGAACTCTTGACACCCAATATGAATCTTTATGCCACAGACTCTATCCGCGCACATATAACACCCATTCAGCAACAACACATCCAGTTTGTCCTTTGCCATCGAAGTAGGTACTCCGATGCGCGATATGAATCGTTCGGACAAAAAGGAGTGCGAAGCTCCCGTATCAAAGAGTGCTCTCACCGGATTATCACAAATCAAAATAAATCCTATACAAACAATGGTAAGGTAACACGTTCAAGGTAACAAGTATTTTAAAACCAACTTGCCATAATTTTAAACAGTGCCTGTCACCACATCCACTTTCTTTATGGCCTCCTGCTGGCCAAGATGATAGACTCTAGGTTGAGCATAACGGGATGCGGTTGACTCCACCGCCTTGCCCTTTTCCTCATAGGTTGCTCCCGGCTTCCTCTCGGACTATGGACATCCGCTCCAGCTGTAACGCCCCAAAATTCAACACAGGGACGAGCAACGACGAGAGCCAAGTTTTGGTCTTGGTAAGGGTCACACGGCCTGGGACACAGGGGTGTCCATGGCCGTGTCATGCTCGGGTTTGTCGAGAGCCCGGGAAGTCGACGATTTTTGCTCGACGAAGTGTCGAGACAGGGAACACGGCCTGGGACACGGACATGTCCATAGCCATGTCGTGGTCGGTTCGATGGATAACTCGGGTGGTCGACAAACTGTGCTCGATGAAATGTCGAGGCTGTGGACACAACTTTTGACACGAGTGTGTTCAAGGCCATGTCGCGTGCGTGTTCGACGAAGTTTCCACGAAGTAGACGAAAAGGCCTTCGACGCTCGTCAAGACTTCGAACACGGCCTGAGATACGGGCGTGTCCCAGGCCGTGTCCTGCTCGGGTTGTGAGCCGGGTCATATAAGGGGATTGAACATAGCCTGGAGCCCAGGTATGTTCGGCCTGACACGGGCGTATCAATTTTGACACGGGCGTGTCGATTACCCGTGTCCTTCTCGGGTGGTTTTTGATCCTGTGTCGATGAAGGAACACGCCCAGCAACACAGGCGTGTACTGAGTGACACGGCCGTGTCATGTTCGACACGGGCGTGTCCAGTGCCCGTGTTCCATTCTGGGTGTGATGGTTTCGGCATTGATTGAGGCACACGGACTTGGACACGGGCGTGTCGCAAGCCGTGTTCGGCCCAGGTGTTTTGATTTTCAGTTCGGATCATGGTCGTTCGTTTCCTTCTTTTGGGATCTGATGGTCCAGGGTTTCCCTTACTGAGTTAAGTCCGGGAATAGTGTTTGGGAACTCTCATTCTTCATCAAGTACTCTCTTTCTAAGATCTAGAGAGAAGGGAGAGCAAGGAAGGATGTGAAGGAGAGATCCATCTACAGGAGATGCTTCGGTGCTCCAAATCGCGAGCCGAGTCCAGATCCGTGGAGGCAAGACCGTTGCGAAGGTTTTCATCGGGCTAAGTTTCATGGCTAGGAAGAGGGGTCGGAAGGTAACGACACTTCTTCTCTTGGTTTTAGGATGCGTGTTTAGCATCTTTTACATTCTATTTTTTGGGCACCAAACTCTCAAATGAGAGGGGTTTGGGTCTCCATGGTTCAAGAGGAACCTCCGGGTCGATTGAGACCGTCCCCGACATGTTTTTGCATTAGAGATCTGCTTCGTTAGTGACTTAGGCATGGTGGGTGAAGGCGTGGTCGCGACCGTTAGTCCGACTCAGTGATGTTGCATATGATCTTTAGGGATTTTGTAGAAATCCTTTACGGCAAGATGCCGCTTGTGATGTTTGTGTTTTTCCCCTTTTATCGAGTAGGTACGTGTAGCCAGAACTGGACAAGGTTAGCTCCGCAATGGCGATAGATGGTTTCCTTGGTGGACAAGGTTAGCTCCGCATTGGCGGTAGATGTTTTCCTTGGTGCGCGGGGACGTTGCGGTACATATGAGGGATTAGGGTGGAAATAATATTGGATTGTGATGTGCCAAGGCGTGGCTTTGTCTCCGTGGTCGGCTTGCTATCCCGTGACGTGTAAGTCATGTGTGGAGAGTTTCCCGACGAGACTTGTAACACCCTTCTGTGAGACTGACAAGAATACCAAGCATGGGTCAAGCCCGGCAATTAGGCCATGAGCGGGTGGGGTCCAGTAAGGCTTCTTAGAATCAGTCAGTGTGTTAGACGGAATCCTGACATGAGATGTCAGAGCTTGCAGGCAAGCGCGTGTCTAAGACCATGAGCGGGTGGGGCCTTGGCAAGAGTTCCGTGTGGCGGCTTGTATGCCGTTGGGGGAAATGCAGTACCCCTTTGTTTGCGGCTAAATTCCAATGGGAGAAATGATGAGTACCCAGATGATGTGATGATATGCTAGATACATACGCGATAGGATGCCTTGGGTGAAGCCCGGGTTTTGCATACATGTTGCATAATAGGCCCCTTTTTATATGCTCAATAGTAGAGAACGTGCATGTTGTTTGAGACATCCAAGTATGTTCTTTAGTGCTTTACTTGTTTATGTATATTGTATACGAAGTACTGACTTGCAGGTTGGAGGGGTACCCCGGGGTCCGTTAGGGGCGGCCAGGAGGAGATGTGTTTGTTACACAGTTTGAGGTCATCCTTTGCTGACCCACGTTACAACCAAATTTTTACAGGGCAATGATTACAAGCAGGAGCTAGCTCACCGGCCAAAAAGTTCTAAGCCTCATGAAGTGTTACCAGCTTTGCATTAGCTCTACTTTTGTGATATTATATGTTTGATGCTTTCGACTTCTGGCTTGCATGCCGAGGTAGCTTAGGAGTGCCTTTGCACTTTGATGTGTTACGTATTGATAGAGTTTGGACTCTCTTTTGTTGTAAGGCCATTAGGTTGTTTCAATACTCTTGTGTATGTGGATAACTTCTAGTCTTGGTTGATGTTTCCGCTGTGGTTTGGTTATGAGTTTTGAGATTGGGTAGTTATATCATATTATAATACTAAATATGTGGCATCTGTATGTTGTGGGGCCCGGCCGGACCCATATTTTACGGTCATTATAGGGGAGGTGTTACACCAGCAGTCCCGGGCAAAGTGTCCGGCTTTCCACAAGTATAGCACGCGCCGGGGTTCGACCCGTAGTCGCCCTAGAAGCACCAGAAGAAGGGGCTGGACCCGAAGTCCTAGCCTTCTTATTGAACTTACGATACCCAGACTTTGAGGAGTCGGTACCTTGAACTCTATCCTCTTATCACCAGAGTTTTTCTTCTCTTGCACATTCTTCAGATCCTTCCCTAAAGACCGGGCTGTATTGACCAGGGTCAAGAAGTCCTGCATCATAGGCCCCGAGAGCAGTAGACTTAGGTCATCTCAGACCTTCATAAAATTGGTTTGCCTTACGCTCCTCATTAGCAAAAGTAGAGCTAGCGTACCGACCAAACCGTGTAAATTCGTGGAGATACTCATCCACGATACTCTCTTCTTGTGTCAGCTTCTGGAATTCATTCTCCAGTAAGACCCCCTTTTTTTCTTTTCAACACGGGGTCTTAGGCCCAGAACCGCCGTTTTGCGGTGACTCCTCCACACCCTGAAGAGTCATCACCACAAAGCGCCGTTTCTGCCGGCCAATTCGATCACAGAAAAGTAGCATAATAAAGTAAATTCAAACTAGTAGTCCACAGATAATCACATAACATAGAAAATAAATCTCCACGAAGGGAGTGTCCACAGTAACACACATCCGAGTAGCTAAAATACGAGCTTAAGCCGGTACATCATATCCTCACTACAAAGTCACCATGCAGACAAGAAGCAAAAGCAGAAAAACTACTCAAGGTCGAGACTCACGGTCCCGGCTGTATGAACTCCGGAGCTAGACTGCCCCACCTCCAAGCGCACCAGTCTTGGGGCTGCTCCTCCATGCTTGGCTCCATGATCCCCTAAATGATGTGGTTCGAAAACTGTTAGTCTAAAAGACTAAGCCCTATCATCCCCCACCCCTTCCACATGGCTTCTAGGCACCAAACGGAGAGGAAGAAAGGGGAGGACTTGAAGGTGGAGAATAATCAAATAGACAGATGGCAGTGGACCTATACTAGCAATTCTATAATAGGTATTGACAATAAGATGAAATATGAAAGTAACCTTCACTTATGTGAGAACACATAAGCCAAGTGGTCTTCTGCAAGGCTCCCATCATATAAAAAGTCTCATACCAATTTATATGTTGGGGTGTCGGTTATCAAACAGCAGTATATGTATATATATATATATATATATCAAAATTGACCTTAATTTATAAACTTGCCCACCCAAGCTTATAGACCAAGGGGTCGTTTTGCAGGGCCTAAGGTATAAGCGTCCCATTCCACTTATACTTTAGGTGTCATGGTTAAATGAAATGATTATGCTATGACATGCACGTGGGTATGATGGAACATGAAAGTGCAACACACACACCCGACTCTGTTCACACAGACCTTTAGTTCCCCCTTTCTGGAGCCGTAACCTCCCAGGATACCTCCGTAGTGGCAGACGGAAGTGGTGGGTTGGGCCTCGCCCACCTCTAAACCAGTAAAGCACTACTGGTCAGACATATCGTACGCCTCAACGCTTGGTGCACGAAGCGGACTCCTGCGTACTCTTGCCGGCTAGCGCACCGGACTTCTGTTGGCGAAGTGCTAACCACACTTGCCGAGTCAACGTATTGGCGTCGGTGCATCGACCCTCCAATATCGAAGACCCACCACCTAATTTATCTTCCTTTTATGCACATGCAAATTTAGCGTAATCAAAAACCCAGCCGAAGCTCCCCGGACCAAAACGTCCTTCTCAAACAATCGAGCCGAAGCTCCCCGGACCCAAAGTCTGTCTTTTAACATCCGAGCCGAAGCTCCCAGCTATCTTCCGATGTTATCTGTGTTTGTGAAAGGTGCAGCCCTAATTACTATGTTACTCTTTTCATCTTGTTAATACAATTTACGTTAAACGAGGACTGCCCCTGGTATTCCCTGTGAAGGGCTCTCAAGGGGCACTAAGAACTATGTTGGGATTACGCCCAGCGTTCCATTTCGCAAGGTACTTAATATTATTATTGGTTGATCCCCTTACCCATTACTTTCTCATGTTACGATAGGCTAATCCTAGGGTGATTTGACTCCTCCTCACCTTGTGGAGGACGACCTTTCGTCGGACCCGAGCGCCTCTAAACCCTAGCCAAAACAACACCCTACTCACTTTATCTTCCAATGATGCACCTAATTCTATTTATCCTTCCAGCTATCCAACAAAACCAAACACATGTGCTCTAATTCATATCCTAAATGATTTCCTGCAGTTTTACTAAATGCAGACCACTTAAGCTGTATGACCGTAAAATGGGAAGTATATCAAATGATCATCCAGTACTCTTACAATAATTATTGGAGGGTTATACTGACGTTTGTAGCCTAAATCCATAATTTCCTAATTTTCATAATTTAACTGATAATTTATTTATTTATTCTAATGGCCAAAAGTTCCAAGTTTGAACATGAAGTACAAGTTTTAAACAAGATAAAATTCCACTAAATTTATGTTAAATGCAAAATGAATAATCATCTAAAAGTCCAGAATCTCCCAATTTTTCAGCAAGGTTTAAGCCCTTAAATTTATTTCAAACTTATTCCATAATAAAACATTTAAAGGAGATGTACAACAAAAATACTTCCACAAATTCAGAGAAAATTCCGGGATGATTATAAGGGCACATAAAACCTCCAAGTAAAGTTTCATATTTTTTTTAAAGAATTATTCCCTGAATTAACTAAATATCCAATTCTCAAAATTAGGGTCTTATAAGGACGTTCTGTAAACCGACCTCTAAAAATTATAAATAAATTTCTACAAGTACTTGTTGGCATAGAAACATCAAAACCTAAGTCTCATGATTTTTCAACAGATAAATCATCATTAGTTAATTTTATTCTACCAAGCCCCTTTCCAAAACTTGTGAAGGAAGTACTAAATAAACTCAAGTAAAAATTATAATAAAATTCAAGGATATTCACTTAGGACTTTAGGATATTCTAACCAAGTTTCATAGATTCAAATGCAGAGAATAACCATAGAAAATCAAACATCATTTTGGGCCTTTGGTAATTAACAAATGAAGTACCAGGAATAAAATCCATAAAATTCTATAGAAATTACCAGGGATTCTAGATGGCCTAAACCTACTCTACCCAAGTTTCATAACTTGTGGGGAAGGTTTAGTGGCTGAATCTTCAAATTGTTCTCCTATCCTAAAAATAGGGTTAGGTTTTGAGGTCTCTTCCTTGCTCCAACTCCTCTAAGGTTCCTAAAGAGAACTTAGGTTACATTACCCTCAATTCTACTAGGTTTTGAAGGCCATAGAAAGGCATTTGCCCCCATGTCCTTCACAACCTCAAAAGTCCTTCCTTAGGGTTTGAGGTTGAACCCTAGGGTAAATCAAGCCTAAATCATCCCATTTTCCTTAAGAGGGTGACATTGGCCATGCCAAGTCAGTTTCTAAAACTCAGCCTCTGTTGAGGGGAGGGGACCACCCTAAGTCCATAGTGCACTTGTAATCAAAAATACCTCCTTAAAGCCAAACTAGGGTTGGTGATTCCCTAACCAAAACATATCAAAATGAGTTAAAATTTTATACATAACTAGGTAATGATGCCAGGGACGACTCTCTAAAATTTGGGATGGTTTGGAGGTATTTGACCACTTAATTAAATTACCCTATCATTATTAAATAAAAGTAAAAACTTTAGGCAAAGTGTCTCCAAAAATTCTGAGCTTTGGGCAGGCCCTAGGTATAGCTAGGTTAGACTCCCTGCCAAACTTTCAAGTGATTTGGGCTAGGGATGAGGTGTGGGCACTCAATTTAATGACTACATAGCCCTAAGTATATGTCCACCAAAATGGGTGCCCTAGTCATACGATGCACCCAATGGGTTCAAACCAATTTTAAAATAAAGTAGACACAAAGGACTACAATTTTCATGTTGAAGGTTTTCCCACCAGGTGAGCCTAGGTATTTTTAAAATTTAAAACCATTAATATCAAAATCTGTGACATAAATCACATTAATATAAAATATTTCCTATAGTTTAAAATCAATTGGAGCACGAATCTTGGCGCGTTTATGATGGGATCCCATCGACTTCTTCATTGAGCCGACGGCCAGGATCCATCCCGCCTGGAGCCGCTTCCAAGCTCTGCCGCCGGCGATCCAACCCCTTCCCCGGCCACCACCCCCACCACCACCTCCGTTGAGGTGGTGGCTGTCGCCAGGCGGCGGCTCAACCGCCGGAGAGGTGTTTTCCGACGGTTCTAGTAGGAAGTTTTTTGCCGAAAAAATATGAAAATCATGGTTTAGATCGGGCTCAATTGAGCCCGAACCTTAAACCTAAGGAGACCTATGATCTACCCGTGAGTTAAGGAAAGGGGAGGACCTTCCTGGCGGCCTGAATGCGGGAGGAACGACGGGATGCCATTGTCGACGGCGGCGGCGCTCGGCTTCTGCAACAACACAGTGGGACGGCATGTTCCTCCAGGTAAAAGCTTGAAAATGTTCCCCTCTACCCACTGATGATGTTTAAATGGACAATTGGGGAGGGGGCGGCTGGTTCTTCAATGCCATCAACACCATTAATGGTGTGGCTCGGGTTGAGTGGGGGGGGGGGGGCTGAATCTACCCCTTGGTGGCCGGGAAACGACTGGAATCAACTCCTCTTCCCTAGAGGAGTTGATTGCAGCCATAAAAGTGGTTGTTGGCCTCCCTTTGGCCGTCTCCCACTCTCCCCTTCCTTCCCCATTTCTCCCTCACCATTAACATGAAGGGAAGCTCCCTTCTCTCTCCTAGTCACCCATATGACTGGTCAACACCATAGGCTATGTGCAGCCCACTTAATCATAATGATAATGAAAGTGAGGTTAGCCTAAGGAGAAGTGCTTGGGCTTGGGTTAGCCCATTTGGGCTAGGTTTGACTTGGCTTAAAATTAGGGTTGACTTAGGTCAATTTGATCATTTGGGTTGACCCCATTGGGTCCTTGGTGACCCATTTGTCTCCCCAAGGTCTATGTGGGGTTGGGTAGGGTTACCTTACACTTAGAGGTCACCTATTCTTAGTAAGGGCATTTGACCAGATTTGGGGCTTGAGTTGACTTGGGTTAACTTAGCCTCTAGGGCTGACCCCAATGTGTCCTTAGTGACCCTTTGACTTCACTTTAGGGTTAGGAGGGCATAGTGGGGTCCTCTAGGCTAGGAGTAGGTCAATTGGCCTAAGTAGGCTAGTTTGACCCATTTAGGGTTAGGGTTGACTTTGGTCAACTGAGTCTCTTTGAATTACCCCAGTGGTCCTTATGGCTCTAATGGGCCTCCCAAGGTTTTAGGGGTTTTGTGGTAGGGTCTTGGGGTCAAAGTGTAGCCCCATGGTCATCCTAAGCCATTGTTCAGAATTTACTATTTGTAGACCATGGTGATCCTCACCTTGGCCTCCTACCTCTTGGCCCATTCTGGCTTCCTAGGGTTTGTCATGACCTAGTCATGGACAAAACCACTCCTAGGGGTAGTTGGAAATGGGATGTTACAAATCCCAATAAACAAAACAAAGATTTCGTCCCCGAAATCAAGGTTAAGCCTACGGGAATTTCTACCGTAGAAAAGAACTTGTAACATCCCATCACGATGCTAGGTTGCTAGATTAGGTTTGAGGGAAACCTAAGTCTATACCCAATTATCCTAATTGGTGTGCCAAGATCCCAATAAACAAAAGATAAGCCCCCAATAAACAAAAGGATAAGCCTCTACCTGCCTAAAGCAGCCTACTAGTTTAAAGCAGGAAGATTAATTAAACATCTTGGGGGGGGGGTTTGTGAGGTATACCTGACTGAATAGCTCTGGGTATCTTTGTCCATCAGGTCCTGCGGCTCCCAGGTATGCTCCTCCTGGCCGTGGTTCCTCCACAGGACTTTGACTAATGGACCTTCTTGCGACGCAAGACCGTACTCCTCGATCGTCAATCCTAACCGCTCCAAACGAACTGACCGGTCTGAAGGTACCGGCCCTTCGGTGGTCAAAATCTGCTTCTCCGGGCGTAACAGAGCCCTCAGCGAAGAAATGTGGAAGACGTCGTGAAGAGCTGCCAGCTCTGGTGGCAACTCCAACCTGTAGGCTAGGGGCCCGATCCGCTCCAGGATCCTGTAAGGGCCATGTACCTAGGGCTGAGCTTCTTCCTTCGGCCACGCACCCGAGACTCCATGCATGGGCCGATCTTCAAAAACACTCGGTCCCCCACCTGGAACTCCACCTGCCAATGCCGGGCGTTATAGTACTTAACCTGTCTGCTCTGCGCCTCTAGCATCCTGTCTCTGATCAGCCTCACCTGAGCCTCGGTGTCTTCATCAAAATCTGATCCCAACACCTTCGGATCTTCGTCCTGAATCCACGAAAGCGGGGTCCGACATTTCCTTCCATACAAGACTTCGTAAGGCGCCATCCTGATGCTAGACTGGTAGCTATTTTATAGGAGAACTCGACTAGGGGTAAGAGCTTCTCCCATGGTTCCCCGCGGTCCAAAATGCATAGCCTCAAAAGATCTTCCAGCGTTCGGTTGGTGCGTTCTGTCTGCCCGTCCGTCTGGTATGGAATCGGTGCTGAAGGTCAATCGCGTGCCTAAGTAAGCTTGCACGGATCTCCACTCCCTGGAAGTGAACCGACCATCCCGATCCGACACGATCGTCTTGGGCACCCCGTGATATCGAACGAACTGCTCCACAAATTCTCCATACTAATACTCCCACATCGTCGTCCTTCCTGATCGGAATGAACTGGCTACCTTTGTCAACCGATCGACGATGACCCAAATCGAGTCATTTCCTGTTCGTGATCGGGGAAGTCCGTGAATAAAGTCCATCGCGATGTCTTCAAACTTCCACTCTGGTACCGGGAGTGGTTGCAACAAACCCGCGGGGTTTTTGCACTCCGCCTTCACTAGCTGGCAAGCTTCGCAGTGGGTCACAAACCGAGTAATATCCTTCTTCATGCCAGGCAGTACATAGTCTTCTTCAAATCCGCAGTCATCTTCGCGATGCCCGGGTGCACCGAGTATCTGCTGTGGTGGGCCTCCGCCATAATATCTTCCCGGACCTGGCCTCTTTCGGTATATAAGTCCGACCTCTAAAGCATACCACACCATCCCTCATCGTGTAATCTCCTGCTGCGCCATTCTCCAAGGCCCAGAATATCGGCTCCGATTTGACATCTCGCCTCTGTCCCTCTCTGACTCGGTCCCGGATATCGTCTGTAACACTCACCGCAGCTAAATACTTCATGTAAAGCTCGGGTCCTCGGATGACACAGTGTGATGTGCATATCCTCCAATCTCCTCACCAGCTCCATAGACATAACCTGGGGCCGACCTCGGAAGTGGCAGCTCTCCGACTCAATGCGTCAGCCACCACGTTTGCCTTCCCTGGATGGTAGTGCATCTCATACTGATAATCTGCTAAGAACTCCACCCAGTGTCTCTGCCTGATGTTCAGTTCCTTCTGCGTGCCCACGTATTTCAGGTTCTTGTGGTCGGAGTAGATGTCGCAGTGGACTCCATAAAGATAATGGCGCCAGACCTTTAAAGCAAAAACGACCGCCCCCATCTCAAGGTCATGCACTAGATAGTTCTGTTCGTGCTTCTTCAACTGGCGAGACGCATATGCAATCACATGACCCTTCTGCATCAGTACAGCTCCCATACCCTGGTAGGAAGCATCAGTGTAGACCTGAATCCTTCTCTCCTAGAGGGAAGAGCAAGTATGGGAGCCGAGGTGAGTCGGTCCTTCAGCTCCTGGAAAGTTGCTTGGCACTGCGAGGTCCATACGAAAGGTACCTCCTTCTTCGTCAAAGATGTGAGCGGGAGGGCTATTCGAGAGAATCCCTCACGAACTTCCGGTAGTAACCGGCAAGTCCTAGGAAACTTCGTACGTCGGTGGCTGTCTTCAGCTGCGGCCAATCCCGAATTGCCTGAATCTTTGCCGGATCCACTGCCAACCCGGCTCCACTGATAATATGGCCTAAGAAGGCCACCTCCTTCATCCAGAACTGACATTTGCTAAACTTTGCATATAAATGATTCTCCCGCAGTCAATGTAGGGTCAGTGCCAGATGGCGAGTATGCTCCTCTTCCGTTCTCGAGTAGATGAGGATGTCATCGATAAACACAATGACAAACACATCTAGATACTCCTTGAAAACCTGGTTCATGAGGGTCATGAACGCTGATGGTGCATTGGTGAGCCCGAAGGGCATCACCGTAAACTCAAATAAACCATATCTCTACTAAAAGCAGTCTTCTGAATATCCTCCTCTCAAATCCGAAGCTGGTAGTATCCCGACCTCAAGTCTAATTTCGAAAAGAACTGCGCTCCCTGCAACTGGTCGAACAGCTCGTCTATCCTTGGAAGTGGATAGGTGTTCCGGACCGTCAGCCGATTTAGTGCTCGGTAGTCGATGCACAATCTGAGAGTCCCGTCTTTCTTTTTGACGAACAATACCGGGGCTCCCCATGGTGAAGAGCTTGGTCAAACAAATCCGGCTTCCACTAACTCCTGAAGCTGGCTCCGGAAATCTGTCAACTCCCTTGGGGCCATCCGGTAAGGTGCCTTGGATGTCGGCTTGGCCCCTGGCACAAGCTGTATCTGAAAGTCCTGCTCCCTACGCGGGGGTAATCCGGGTAATTTTTCTGGAAAGACGTCCTCAAACTCCCGCACCACCGGGATATTCGATATAGAATCTGTGGCCTCCGCCATTTCAAACAGCACCTCGTAGACTCCTCCCCCTGTAAATAGGCCTTAACGGCCTGTACTGAAGATAAGGGTATACGTGAGGCAGGTCTTATACCTTCGATGATGATGATAGAGTCCCCGTGCCTCACGGTGATCCTCTTCGCTTGACAATCAATCTGGGCATGATTCCATGTAACCAAGTCATGCCCAGGATCAACTCGAAGACTGGCATCCTTAGGACCGTTGCCAGAACTTCGAACGACTTTCCTCCAATCTCTGCCTCCAAGATGCAGTGGGCTGAGGTGAGTATCTCCGATCCATCGGGTAGACGCACCCTCCTCATCCGTCCTGTGAACCGTTCCACTCCTTCCAGCCCTTCCAGAAAGGCCTCCGACACAAACGAATGAGGCACCGTGTCGAACAGAGTATAGGCGGGCTTGCGCTGATGAAAATATACCGAGACGATTAAATGTCTTAGTAATTTTAAAACGCATTTTCTTTCCTATTTATTCTACTTAGGGCAGTTCTACTTGTTGGGCAAAGAGAACGGAAATTTAATTTAAACAATTTAAACATCTTGACTTACCTGTGATGACCGCTCTGGGTTTTGAGGCTGTGTCAGGTCCAAAGCATACGCCTGCTCCATTTCCTGTCTTCGATCTCCTCCCTGGTAACCACGTCCTCGGCGGCGTCCTCGGCCTCCGAAATGCTGAGCAGGTGGGCCACCCTGTGGTGCTGGAGGTGGTGCCCCCCTCATGGGGTAGTTTCTCCGGAGGTGTCCCACCTGATGACAATGGAAGCACTCCGGTGGGGGATACGCCATACCCCGGGTCTCGGCATCTCCTGTATCTGAAGAGGTTGAGGGGCCAAAATCACCTGCTCTCTCGGCTCCTGCCTCACCTCCTGACGAGGCTGGTCCTCTGTCCTTCTCCCATCAGGTATAGCGCCTCGCCGTTGATCATTTCTGGCCCTCCGGCCTGATCCTCCGCTTGCCTCTTCCGGCCCCGAGTGGTGTGCCAATCCGCCTCAATCCTCTTGGCCATCTCCAAAATCGGGAGATAGGCCCGTCAGATACAAACAACAAGGCCTCCCTCAACTCCTCTTTCAACACCTTATAGAACTCTCTTGATGTATCCTGCTTCGTCCAGCTGGTAAGAACCTGTATATCGAGCCAAATGGTCGAACTCTCGATGGTACTCCACCACCGTCCTGGTGCCCTGCTTCAGTTGTAAGAACCGCTCCTCCAACTCGTCCCTGGCCAACTGCAGAACAAAATGCTCCAGCAGCGTGGCCCTGAATTCCTCCCAGGTGATTTCCGCAACCTCCCTATCGGCAAACGTCGTGTCCAAAAGTGTCTTCCACCACCTCTTGGCATGGGACTCCAAGCAAGATACCACCAAAGCCACCCTCTCCTCCTAGGGGCACCGTATCCCGGTCAACATCTCGTACATAACATCCAGCCACTCCTCTGTCCGCACTGCCGACTCTGTCCCCAAGTAGGACGGGGGAGAGAGTCCTCGAAGGTGCTTTATAGTTGGCCTGGGTTTGGCTGCTGGGCCAGAGCCTGTTGAGCCCGGAAGGCCTCCAGGATAGCTGTAAGAGTTTGCCCCATGTCTGACTGAAGGAAAAGGTGGGGACCATAGGAGGTCGTGCAATGTCCGGAGTCTGCTGAGCTCCGCCTTGTGGGGTGGGCTGAGCTGGGGCTGCAAAACGAACTACATTAATAGGTAATCGACTCAATACCTAATAAGAAGTGGACAATTACATGTGATCCCTCATATGGGCACACCACTGCTTCCGCTGTTTAGTTTGTCTCCAAACTAAACTCGTGCGGGGGTGACCCAGGGTTGTGGACTGCTACTTTTTGATCAAGGTCTGCTCTGATACCACTTGTAAGACCCCGTTTTTTTTTTCATACTGGGGTCTTAGGCCCAGAACCACCGTTTTGCGGTGACTCCTTCACGCCCTGAAGGGTCATCACCACAAAGCGCCGTTTCTGCCGGCCAAATTCGATCACAGAAAAGTAGCACAATAAAGTAATGTTCAAACTAGCAGTCCATAGATAATCACATAAATAGTAAATAAATCTCCACGAAGGGAGTGTCCACAGAAAAACACATCAGAGTAGCTAAAATACGGGCTTAAGCCGGTACATCATATCCTCACTACAAAGTCACTCATGCAGAAGCAAAAGCAGAAAAACTACTCAAGGTCGAGACTCACGGTCCCGGCTGTATGAAATCCGGAGCTAGACTGCCCACCTCCAAGCGCACCGATCTCTGGGGCTGCTCCTCCATGCTGGGCTCCACGATCCCCTAAATGATGCGGTTCGAAAACCATCAGTCTAAAAGACTAAGCCTATCATCCCCCGCCCCTTCCCCATGGCTCCTAGGCACCGAGCGAGAGGAAGAAAGGGGAGGACTTGAAGGTGGAGAATAATCAAATAGACAGATGGCAGCGGACCTATACTAGCAATTCTATAATAGGTATTGACAATAAGATGAAATATGAAAAGTAGTCTTCACTTATGTGAGAACACATAAGCCAAGGGGTCTTTTGCAAGGCTCCCATCGTATAAAAGTCTCATACCAATTTATACGTTGGGGTTCGTTATCAAACAGCAGTATATGATATATATATATATATTATATATATATATATATATATATATATATATATATATATATATATATATATATATATATATATATATATATATATATATATATATATATATATATATATATATATATCAAAATTGACCTTAATTTATAAACTTGCCCACCCAAGCTTATAGACCAAGTGGTCGTTTTGCAGGCCTAAGTATAAGCGTCCCATTCCACTTATACTTTAGGTGTCAGGGTTAATGAATCGATTATGCTATGACATGCACGTGGTATGATGGAACATGCAAGTGCAACACACACACCCGACTCTGTGCACACAGACCTTTAGTTCCCCCTTTCTGGAGTCGTAACCTCCCAGGATACCTCCGTAGTGGCAGACGGAAGCGGTGGGTGGGCCTCGCCCACCTCTAAACCAGTAAAGCACTACCGATCAGACCTATCATACGCCTCAACGCTTGGTGCACGAAGCGGACTCCTGCGTACTCTTGCCGGCTGGCGCACCGGACTTCTGTTGGCGAAGTGCTAACCACACTTGCCGAGTCAACGTATTGGCGTCGGTGCATCGACCCTCCAATACCGGAGACCCACCACCTTAATTTCCTTTCCTTTTATGCACATGCAAATTTAGCGTAATTAAAACCGAGCCGAAGCTCCCGGACCAAAAAGTCTGTCTCAAACAATCGAGCTGAAGCTCCCGGACCCAAAGTCCGTCTTTTAACCATCCGAGCCGAAGCTCCGGCTATCTTCCAGTGCTATCTGTGTTTGTGAAAGGTGCAACCCTAATTACTAAGTTACTCTTTTCAGCCTGTTAATACAGTTTACGTTAACCCAGGACTGCCCCCGGTATTCCCTGTGAAGGGCTCTCAAGGGGCACTAGGAACTATGTTGGGATTACGCCAGCATCCCTTTCGCAAGGTACTTAATATTGTTATTGGTTGATCCCCTTACCCATTACTTCTCATGTTACGATAGGCTAATCCTAGGGTGATTTGACTCTACCTCACCTCGGGGAGGACGACCTTTCGTCGGACCCGAGCGCCGTAAACCCTAGCCAAAACAACACCCTACTCATTGATCTTCCAATGATGCACCTAATTCTATTTATCCTTTCCAGCTACCAACAAAACCCAACACATGTGCTCTAATTCATATCCCAAATGATTTCCTGCAGTTTTACTAAATGCAGACCACTTAAGCGTATGACCCGTAAAATGGAAGTATATCAAATGATCATCCAGTACTCATATAATAATTATTGGAGGGCTATAATGGCATTTGTAGCCTAAATCCATAATTTCCTAATTTTCATAATTTAACTGATAATTATTTATTTATTCTAATGGCCAAAAGTTCCAAGTTTGAACATGAAGTACAAGTTTAGACAAGATAAAATTCCACTAAATTTATGTTAAATGTAAATGAATAATCATCTAAAAATCCAGAATCTCCCAATTTTTCAGCAAGGTTTAAGCCCTTAAATTTTATTCAAACTTATTCCATAATAAATCATTTAAAAGGATGTACAACAAAAATACTTCAAAAATTCAGAGAAAATTTCAGGATGATTATAAGGGTACATAAAACCTCAAGTAAAGTTTCATAATTTTTTTAAAGAATTATTCCCTGAATTAACTAAATATCCTATTCTCAAAATTAGGGTCTTGTAAAGGAAGTTCTGTAAACATACCTCTAAAAATTATAAATAAAGAAATTTTACAAGTATGTTTTGGCCTAGAAACATCAAAACCTAAGTCTCATGATTTTCAACAGATAAATCATCATTAGTTAATTTTATTCTACCAAGCCCCTTTCCAAAACTTATTGAAGGAAGTACTAAATAATGAAAGTAAAAATTATAATAAAATTCAGGGATATTCATTAGGCCTTTAGGATATTCTGACCAAGTTTCATTAGATTAAAGTCATAGAATAACCATAAGAAAATCAAACATCATTTTGGGCCTTTTGGTATTAACAAATGAAGTACCAGGAATAAATCCATAAAATTCTATAGAAAATTACCAGGGTTCTAGATGCCTAAAACCTACTCTACCAAGTTTCATAACTTTTGGGGAAGGTTTAGTGGCTGAATCGTCAAATTTGTGCTCCTACCCTAAAACTAGGGTTAGGGTTTTGACAGTCTACCTTGCTCCAACTCCTCTAAGGTTCCTATCAGAGAACTTAGGTTACATTACCCTCAATTCTACTGGGTTTCCAAGGCCATACAAGGGCATTTGCCCCCATGTCCTTCAAACCCTCAAAGTCCTTCCTTAGGGTTTGAGGTTGAAGCCTAGGGTAAATTAAGCCTAAATCATCTCATTTTCCTTAAGAGTGACATTTGCCATGCCAAGTCAGTGTCCAAAACCTCAGCCTCTGTTGAGGGAGGGACCACCCTAAGTCCATAGTGCACTTGTAATCAAAAATACTCCTTAAAGCCAAACTAGGGTTTGGTGATTCCCTAACAAAACATATCCAAATGAGTTAAAATTTTGTAAAGAACTAGGTCTTGATTCAGGGACTACTCTCCAAAATTTGGGAGGGTCTGGAGGTCATTTGACCACTTAATAAATTTCCCTAGCATTATTAAATAAAAGTAAACACTTTAGGCAAAGTGTCTCCAAAAATTCTGAGTTTTGGGCAGGCCTAGGTATAGCTAGGTTAGACTCCCTGCCAAAATGTCAAGTGATTTGGCCAGGGATGAGGTGTGCGCCACTCAGTTTAATGACTGTCTAGCCTAAGTATATGTCCCACCAAAAGGGTGCCCTGGTCAGACCATGCACCCAATGGGTTCAAACAATTTTTAAAATAAAGTAGACACAAAGGGACTACAACTTTCA
>CM077159.1:112707014-112741879 GCA_039583875.1 Platanthera guangdongensis | reverse complement strand
AAGACCTTTTCAAATAAACTTTATTTTTCTCAAGTCCTCTGAGTAAAAGATAAAGTTAAAGTCATTCTTCATCAGCCTTCAAGAATACTCAAGATATTCCGAGATCCATCTTGTTGAGTCTAAGAAAGTTTTGTAATAAACTCGTAAACTGTTGGGTACATTGAAAAACGTGTACCAGATTTGGAGAAACCTAACATAGCTCAATGATATTCATCAAGGTGTATTTGATGTTATTTTGAGTTTATATGTGCAGGCTAAGAATATGCAGGAAAAGTTTCTAAGTCCATGAGTCGACACCAGAAGAAGTTGTGTCGACACTTGTGAAGACTTGTGTCGACACCTGGAGTCAATTGTGTCGATACTTGGAGAAGCAGTGTCGACACACAGAAAGTTCAGTCGACACACAGAAAGCTCAGTCGACATCAACTGTGTCGACACACGGGACTTGTGTCGACACACAAAAAGTTCAGTCGACATCAACTGTGTCGACACACAGGACTTGTGTCGACACACACACACTAGAATTTCTTCTAAGTCAATTGTGTCAAGACAAGAAGTGACTGTGTCGACATACAGGACTTGTGTCGACACATTCTTACAGAAGCTATGTCAAGAAGCAGTGTCGACACCATGAGAGCTGTGTCGACACTTAGTCTACTTATGTCGACATATGTGAAGTTCAGACTCGACATTTTGCTGACAGAGACAAAGTTTCAAGAAGTGACTGGAAGACTTGACAGCTGCCATAACCAACAGGTCTACTGCAACTGTCAGATCTGTCAGAAGTTAGTTAGCAACCGGATCAGCCGGTAACCTTGGATGAAGTCTATATAAAGACAGATTCTATCAACAAAATAGACATAGAGAAGAAGACGGAAAAAGAAGACGAAGTACTCAACACAAAATTACAACAGAAGATCCAACATACACAAGAAAATCCAGTCAGAGATTTTCAAGTGGATCTAAGTGAAGAATTTCAAAAGTTCTTCAGAAGAATTTGTAGAGAGAGAGCTCCAAAAATTCAAGTGAAGAAGGAGACTATCATCAACTAGTCTCTTAAGAGCAGATCCTGAACTATCTGCAAAGAATAATTTAGATTGATTTCTGGATTTAAGAAGGAAGCTGATTGAAGATCATCTTCAAGAAATTCAACCATATTGTGTTCAGATTCAAGAAGCTTTGAAGAAAGCCATAGACAGGTTGATTTCTGGGTAATCAGATTCTTCAAGAACTGATCAAGAAAATTTTCTATCCATTCTCTCTCAACTTGGGTGGAAGATAAAACATATTTTATATTTTTGTTCTGTAAGATCATTATTGATCTGAGTTGTAAGCCTAGTTTATAAAGGATGAGATAGGGCTGAGTGCCTTGTTGATGCACGAAAACGGACAGGGAGTCGGGCACCACCAGCTAACGGTTTGAACACTGGTGAATAGGGGAGGAAAGGAGGAGATTGTCGACCAATCGGTTACTAGCGGTCGCGGCTAAAGGACCGTAAAAGGGGGACCGCTGGCAGCGGCAACAGCAGAGTTCGCCCGCCGCGGCTTAAATGCCACTCTTGCGGCGGGCTTTCCTTTACTTAAAGTGAGAAACAGTTACACGAAAGGGAAAAGAGGAAGCCGGCCGGACTACAAGCCGCAAAACACTAGACTTGAGACCGCAGCTCTTAACAGGAGAGCTCCTAAATCCCAGTCAGCGTGTCTTGGGGAGTGCACCCTCCCCCTATTTATAGGCTCGGGGGCCTGCCCAAGCGGGCAGGGCTAAAGTTACCGGCTACCCGGGGTACAGGAGAACCGGGCAGAGGTGAGGGGAAGCAAAAGAGAAAGAAACAAGAAAGGAAGGAAGCCGTGCGGCCTGGCGGATTCCTCCTGGCGAGCTGACGGCTAGGTCCTGGAGCCTTATCGCTGAGCAGGGTCGGCGTCGGCAGCGGTCTGACATGGAGACCGCCCAGCTTGGGAGGCTTGGCGGCTTGAATAGGCAGGCCGCCTAGTCTAAAAAGCTGCGCGGACAGGTCGCGGATTCCGGGCTTATCATAATCCCCGCACATTTTTAAGTTTCCAAAAAACTTCGAAAATGTAGAACTAAGCCGGAGACCGCGACTGCCTCATCGTCGTCTATAAAATCCCCTGGCCCTTGTCATTCTTCAAGATCCCTGCCGAGCCACGGGTCGCTACTCGCCACTTGCGGTCAGCATTTTGCAAGCCGACGCGATCTTTCACAAGATGGATGTTATGTCTTCAATGTTAGCCCGCAACAAGAAACCGCCAGAAAAGAAGCAAAGCCGGAGCGAGAACTCGCATGATTCTGCCCGGCAGCCTGCCAAGAAGATTGAGAAGCCGGAGACTTCAGCGGCTTCTGGACCTGAAAAGAGGCCGACAGAGACCGTCGGCGGATCATCGCAGGCCGCAGTAGATCCCAAAGCGGTTTCAAAGACTGCTCCATCACAAACCGGAATTGCCAAATCCTTCGACCTGACTTTCTCTCCATCAGGAGAACCACTGCTAAAAATCGGTGGGACGGAGGAGAAAATTGTTGAATCTGGGAAACCGTCCGAATTGCAGGACAAGGTCGACGTAATCGTTGTGGACGACAACGAGCCGGAGAAGGCGCTGGAGACCGAACCGATTTTGGGCGAACAGCGCAAGCGGACTGAAAAGGTGTTCGGTTCCTTGAAACGGTAGAAGGAGAGGCGCGAAACCCTTGGAAAAAGGATGAAGAGGAAGATGAGGAAGTTGCATGAAAGAAACCAGAATATTTCCGAAAAGACCGGCGCGGACAGTCTTCAACACAGGCCGCACGAGAAGGAGGTACCCGAGAACCCGCCCACACCGGATTACAAGCCGAGCGAACTGGAGAGTATGCCCGTGGTTAGCGACTCGCTCAGCGAGCTCCTGAAGGGCATGGAGACCCTCCAGCGGCAAGACGCGCTATTGTCGACACCAGCGGCCTCTGAGGAGGTTGACCGCCCCGATATCCAGGTTATTGGGGAGAAGCCTGACGAACCGGCTTCCGCGGCTTCTGAAGGAGCCGAGAAACTGAAGCTTCGCGAGAAGATGGAGGAGATGAAGAAACTGATCGCCGAGAAGCCGGTGGCGACCACACTTCCATTGCTGCAAGGTAAACACCGGGACGTTAGGCGAATTATTAAATTCTACAAGTCGCGGTCAAGGAAGAAGGGGGCGAATATAATATTAAATCCGCCGGCCAGCTTTTTCCTGACCACGGCTCAACTGAAAAGCCGAGCTAAGGAAGCCGAGCGGCTATGGAAAGAAAAGCTAAAGAGGATTGATCCTGAACGGCTCCGGCGGCCAGTGATTAAAATCCAAACCGTGGCCTCTGGAGGAGATAAACATCAAAACGGCGGTCTTATCCAACCAATGCCCTTACTAGAACCTCGCAACAATCCGGCTGAACCTGACTGCGGTTTCTCTTCTGCAGGTGTACCGGAAACCGCGATGAAACCGAGCGACTTGACGTCGTTTTTGTCTATGCTACCACCGCCTCCGCCTCCAAGTGTTCGCGAGAAGGAGATGGCCGACTTCCAGAAGGACATCAGCACGCTGCAGGCGGCTTTGAACGCGACCACCGAAACCCTGCGGATTAAGGACGAAGAGCAGCGGGTTGCCAAGGAGGCCGCGGAAAAAAGGATCCAAGAGTTGCAAACCACCCTGGAGCAAGAGACCACAAGGTTGCAAACTGCGCTTGAGCAGGAGACCATGAGGTTGAAGTCAGCGATGGAGCAAGAGACTGCTAGGCTACAGACCGCGAGGGAAGAAGAGACCGCCAGGCTCCAGACCGCGATGGAAACCGCGGAGGCAAAGATTGCTGAGATGCAGGTCGCCTTGGAGCAGGAAAGGACGGAGAAGTATTTGCTGATGGCCGCGCGGCTGGAAGGAGACAGAGAAGAGATCCCTCATGCTGAAAGCGGCGAGAACCAAGACCTGCCAGCGGAGACCGGCGGAGAACAACGGCCTGCTCTACCAACTTCTGGAGAGTTGCCGGGTACTGGCCGCCCGGCCTCTGGCGAGACTTCAAATCCACCGGAGGCCGCGGCGCCTAGACAGGTCGCAGTTCCAGGCGGGCTCGGGGGTCAGGGGATCCCAATGATCCCATTTGCGAGAGTGGAACGCGACACTGCGCGGGTTCATCGGTCTCTGCATGCGCTTTATAATCTGGTTAGCCAGGTGTACGTTGCGATTGTGCAGACCGGTGAACAAGTCGCGCACATAGGACGAGACAGGCCGGAAGATGACAAGCGATCCTGAGCGACTTGAGAGAACTAAGCCGCGCGGACAATTGAATATTATGTTGTAATATATATTTTTTCTCTGGATGTTGAACTATTTGATTGTTGTAAACTGCTGTATTTTATTATGCTGCGAACTGAATGCGGCTTATGCGGTTTGTATTTATAATCCACATGCCTGCTGCTTTGTTCTGAAAAATTTAAGTATAGGATAGTAGCCGAGCGGTCTCGCGAACAGAGCGCCGGTTTGAATATTTGATGCCCACATGATTCGCCATAGAATTATTCTAAGTGCAGGTATATAGCCGTGCGGACTGACGGACTAAACTGCGGCTTGGTCATTAAGCTGATCTGTACTCCCAGCGGGCTTAGGCCGCGCGGCGTGACGACTAGCCGCGATTTGACGTTGGCCACTGTACCTTCACGAATTTTCTATAAATAGCGCTGACCCCGGAGATTTCATCACAAATCAAAAAGGATGCGGGCTAAGTCCAAGTCGTTGCGGTCTGACAAGGCCACTGCGGTTAGGACTGACGCGACCTTCGCTTTCCACTCTGCTGATCACAAAGAATGTCGGCTTACAAAAGCCGAGCTGGAGGATTTCGTTGAAAAGCACATGCAGTGAAGTCCGCTGGTCGCGCGGCTTCCCCGACAGGACGAGCGGATTAACTCCTCGCACGCAAATCAGATCGCGGTCCCCATCGACCACTTTGACTGCGGCTTCAGCTTCCCGGTCATGATGGAGGCCGTAGCGGTCTTCGACCACTACGGAGTTGTGCCAGGACAACTACCCCCAAATTCAATAGCCGCCATATATAGCTTCATCTCCTACCTGAGGTCGGAGAGAGTCCGCTTCTCTATGAGGCTCTTCCGAGAATGCTTTTCGGTGCGGTCTATCCCGGACTCCGGGACAAAGATCTTCCGGGGGCACCTCTACTTTGGCTGCAGAGGGCTGAAGATAGTCAACTTGGCGAACAAGATCGCGAACTGGCCCGAGCGGTTTCTCATCTTCGAGGGAAACCTGGGGTTGCTGCCAGTCGACCCCCAGATCCGCGAAGAGGCCGCCTTTGGCAGCAGCGGCTTGGACGGCATGGAGAAGGAGATCTATAACTTCTTCAAAGGCGAGCGGCTTGATGTAAACCACTACATCCCGCTGTTGCCGTCGCTAGTGGGAATAGAAGCGGAAGACAGTAAGCTCCAAGCCGACCGAACTGATGTCTTAGCCGCATGGCCTGGAAACTAACATTGCCTTTATCTTTGCAGCTGCTGTGGCGGTTCCGCTGAACAAGCCGCAGACTCCTGGCGGCTTGACTCTTACTCAAAGAGAGAAGAGAGCGAGGCGGGCCAAGCCGGCGCGAGTTGCGGAGGAGGAGGAGTCGGACTCCTCTGGAGAGTTCATGCTGCAAGGAACGGGCAGCAGCCTGAAGGACGTCCACGGCGATCCGGCCTTGCGGTGGAGTCCGGACGGCAAGTCAGTGACGATCTCCACCGCCCTCCCCTACTAGGGGGGAAGAAATAAGCCGCCACGCGAGCGTGGTTGGCGGCGCGCTGTATGGCAAGCGCAACCTGAGGGCGATGCGCCAAGTTCCACCAGACGACCTGCCGCGGCTAGCCGCGCAGGTTGGGGCAAGGAGCTTTGTGGCAAGTCACTTCATGGGCCTTGCCTACAAGCAACTGATGAAGGAGAACAGCGGCCTGAAGGGGCAGTTAAGGAACAACAAGAAGAGAACAAGCGACTAAAGGAAAGGGAGGCGGTAAGACATTACCGTTACTCGTGCGGTTAGTATTATGTAACCGCGCGGTCTTACCTCTACTTTTGTTTGTAGGAAATGTACCACCCGGCCAACCCCATCTTCCAAGACCAAGTCTTCCCCCAACTCGTCCAAGGGATCGATGGAGCGCTTAACCGCCTCCGGGACCTTGGCGGCTTGGCCACCGGCTTCACCGACTTTACTTGTGCCGACATCTACCCCTCCCTGAAAGAGCAGGTGGCCGACGTCTACAGGTCGATCAAGGGCAAGAGCAAGGTCGTGGAAGAAGTCGGCGAGGTGGAGGAAGACGTCGAGGTAGAGGGCGGCCAGGGAAGCCCAAGCGCACGCACATCGTCTGAGTCCGGCGGTCAAGAATCTGAGACCGCGCGGCCAGACTCGACAACTTCTGGCGGTTCAGGGAGCTCAGCGACCAGCAGCGGATACACTGAATCCCCCGTCGATATCGGCGATGGCGGTGATTTGGATTCTCCTGCGACTAAGAAGCTTAAACCGGGCGATTAGAAAATCTTTATCTTGTGTTTTGTATTTTAAACTTTTTGGAAATCGGTGGTATTGTTTTTGTAACCGCGTGATTAATACTTTGTAATACTTAATGAAATAGAAATGAAGGCAATTTTACCTTTCTTTTTGCTACATCTCACTTTTCTTACTTGATTAAGTCCGCGCGGTCTCAGTATAGCTTCCGTTTTTTTAAAAATATAAGTATGTAAACCGGCTGAGTTTGCGCTGCGACTTCAACAAAGTTATCCGCAAGAGAGATATATTTCCCTGCGGTTTATACCGGAATGCATGTCGACAATAAGCCGAGCGGCTAACAAATTAAACCGCAATTTGCCTTAATGAATTACTCAATGTTATCTGCTGGAAGAGCTGAATTACCACGGCTTGCTCATACATAAACCGTGATCGCTAAGCCGCGCGGCCACCTGTCGCAGTCGGCAAACATCCATAACATTGAAGTATTAGATTGCGGCTAGGGCGAACTCTGAAACGAATTGCCCATTTGATTTAAGGAACAGGAATAGAGAAACAAGCTTCGGCTTCCGATAATACAGGTCGATATAGGCATATGGAAGCCGGGAATTTTTGTGACGACAGTTCGCTGATTAGCTAATATAATTAATACCATAGAAGTCGGCGGATCAAAGCCAGGAATTAAGTGCCAGATGCAGGTCGGCCGACTTCCTGTCCATATGAAACATAAACCGGCAATTGATATATGAAAGCCAAATAAGATACTGAATAGCGGATAGGCGGACGTAAGTCGGCCGAGTTCCCAAATATATTAATAATAATCCGGCGGGTAGGCAAATAATTTAAGCCGGAATATGTAACCGGGCGGCCTGTGTAATACAACCTGTGCAGGCCGCTTAATAAAACCGCGAGGTAGCGGATAGGCTCGTGTTGTCCTGCAAAAATAGATGAAGACATGCACTTATGTGTCAATGTGGGCAAGTGCGTGCGGCAGTACTTTCCACACAAAGAACACATAAGCGGGATTGAAATTTTTAATATCCACGACCGATGTCAAGCGGGACAAGTACGTAATGTCTGCGACTGAAGTCAAACAGGACAAGTACGCAATGTCTGCGACGAAGGTCAAGCGGGACAAGTACGTAATGTCTGTGACTGAAGTCATGCGTGACGGGTACGCAATGTCTGCGACTGAAGGCCAAGCGGAATTCCCACTACACATCTGCGACTGAAGTCAAGCGGGATGTGGTGGGCTTAAAAATTCAAAAGGGGGCTCTTGCCCCTACATGCATGCATATTGGCATAAAAAGTAAAGCTAAAAAATAAGCTTCAAATGAAAAAATAACGTTTGCATGATGTTAAGGATGTGGCAAATGATATATGTTTGCAGTTTTAGCATGCCCCATTAATACCGATTGTGAAGGGGTCGTTATATACTATTCTGAACATAAGCATTTCTCATCATATAAAGAAAGAGGAATCCCTGCTTGAACCATTAAGCGAGAAATGGAAGATTGCCTTAGAGAATTACTGAATGATATATTCTTGCAACTTTCCAGCTCTTGCAAGTTGATTAGCCAATTCCCTGAGAGCTATGCAATCTTCTGCTAGATGACCAATATCTTTATGATACTTGCAAAAAAGCTCCTCGTGTCGATACTTGATTTTAGATTTCATACGACGAGACTTCTTGAACTCAGGCATTCCTTGAATGATTATCAAAAGATCTTCCATAGAAATTTTGAACTTAACATACTTACCTGAACCTTTTTCACACTTTGGAGTTTTACCCTGGAGAAGAGGAGGAGACTTGCAATATTCAACTTGCGAAGCATCTTGGGAGGAAATAGATTGCTGTTGACCAGAAGTCCCTTGAGATTGTTTAGCCATTTGATTCAGAAACGAAACATAACCTTTATTTGCTTCTTCGCCTATTATGAATGTATTAACTATATCAATAAGATCTCCATAGCTTTTGGGATACTTTGTGGTGAGCTTGAATTTCAATGGGCCTTCTTGAAGTGCATTTATGAAAGCATGCAAGTAATAGTCTTGATGGACGCTACAAATATCTAGAACCTCCTTTTGAAACCGATCAACAAAATCTGGATTAGACTCGTCAATTCCTTGCTTGATTCGGAAGAGAGCTCCAACGTCTCTTTTCCGCTTCCTGTAAATAGTGAATCTAGAAATAAATTGACTTCGAAGATCCTTAAAGCTGGTTACTGATCGAGGTGGGAGGCTATAAAACCATTATCTTGCAACATTGCCAAAAGATATAACAAAGAGTTTGCATTTTACTCTATTTGACACGTTTCTCAGTGAAACAGCTGATTCAAAAGCTTGCAAATGAGAAAACGGATCATCACATCCAGAATACTCCGGGAGACGCGGTACTCTGAAGTTATCGGAGACTGTATCCCACCGAATACGGTTAATGAATGGAGAAGGCGCCTCTTCTTCTTCCTCACAAAGAGGTTCATTTGCAACAGATTCTAGTCCACACTCAACACTATTTGCAAAAATTTCTCTATGAGGATCAACAAACTCATTATTAAAATACGAGCAATCCTGTACTTCTGAGAGATCTGTAGTAACTGAAATGTTGCTGGATTTGTTCTGACCCTTAGCAGGATTCATCTTAAAGAGAGGGAAATAGCCGAACTTTTTCAAGAGACCGCAGAATAGCGGCGGCTTGATGGGCGGCTAGACGGTGCAACAAGCTGACAAGAATACCGGGAGGAGAACCGAGCAAGTAGAAAGCCAGGTTCTACAGTGCTGGAGGCGGACTGAAAACCTTAGCCGGCGAAGTCGCGGCTTGCTCGGCAGGCCGCCGAACTCTAGAGGATAGAGCGGTCTAATTAGCTAGACCCCTGATTTCATCGATTAGTCGAGATCTGAAGGTCGTGTGTTAACTGTTGATGCACGAAAACAGACAGGGAGTCGGGCACCACCAGCTAACGGTTCGAACACCGGGGAATAGGGGAGGAAAGGAGGATACTGTCGACCAATCGGTTACTAACGGTCGCGGCTAAAGGACCGTAAAAGGGGGACCGCTGGCAGCGGCAACAGCAGAGTTCGCCCGCCGCGGCTTAAATGCCACTCTTGCGGCGGGCTTTCCTTTACTTAAAGTGAGAAATAGTTACACGAAAGGGAAAAGAGGAAGCCGGTCGGACTACAAGCCGCAAAACACTAGACTTGAGACCGCAGCTCTTAACAGGCGAGCTCCTGGATCCCAGTCAGCGTGTCTTGGGGAGTGCACCCTCCCCCTATTTATAGGCTCGGGGGCCTGCCCAAGCGGGCAGGGCTAAAGTTACCGGCTACCCGGGGTACAGGAGAACCGGGCAGAGGTGAGGGGAAGCAAAAGAGAAAGAAACAAGAAAGGAAGGAAGCCGCGCGGCCTGGCGGATTCCTCATGGCGAGCTGACGGCTGGGTCCTGGAGCCTTGTCGCTGAGCAGGGTCGGCGTCGGCAGCGGTCTGACATGGAGACCGCCCGGCTTAGGAGGCTTGGCGGCTTGAATAGGCAGGCCGCCCAGTCTAAAAAGCTGCGCGGATAGGTCGCGGATTCCGGGCTTATCATGCTTGAGGTAGGAGATTTTTATCTCTGAGTTGTAAGTCTTGGGAAGGCTGAGGTAGGGCTGTGTGCCTGAGGTAGGAGATTTGATTCTCTGGGTTGTAGGCTTGGATGTAGGCTGAGGTAGGGCTTAATTGCCTGAGTTGTAGGAGCGTGTACTCACTCTGAGTTGTAGGAACCTTGACTGGGTTCTGAGCTGTAAGATCTGTTGATCTGAGAAGGAAGGAAGAAGTTAGGCTGAATCTAACACACTGCTAGATAGGCGAAGGGGGAAAGTGGATGTACCCATCATTTGGGGAACCACTATACAACTGTGTGCCATCTGTGATTGTGTGTGATTTTGTGATTTCTGTGAAGTGGTAGCTGTATATCTGATTGATTTTATTTGATTATCTGAATTAATATTCTACCTTAGAGTAAAAAGGAATTGCACCTATTCACCCCCCCTCTAGGTTTTTAGGTGTTCTTGAAACCAATTCTTTCATAAACTTTTTTTTGTAGGATTTCTATTGAAATATGAGTGTATGGTCCTTTGTGAATTGAATGTGAGGTTCTACTTTGGAACCTAAGGTATGATTCTAGTTGAGAATTTGAGTGTGATTCTGAGCTTGGGGATCCATTAGTATCCTTGAGGTAGGAGTGTTGACTTCAAGTTAACAGATATGAGTTGATTTGTTGAAGTTTGTTGAGTCTAACTCACCACTAGATATGTGGAGGAGGAAGTGAATATACACAGTGTAACACATCCCCTGTAATGACCATATAATATGGGTCCGGCAGAGGCCCCACAACATACGGTCGCCACAGCTTTAGCCTTAAAAGATGATATCAACTACCCAACTCAAAACTCAGAATAAAGCAACAGCGTAAACACACCAACAAAACCAAAAGTTATCCATTACCAAACAGGAGTATCAAAATGACCATAAGGCCTTACACAAAATAAGTCCAAAACTGAAATGACAACAAGGTCAAACATCAACAGGCAAAAGCACTCCTAGGCTACCTCGGCATGTAAGCCGAAAATACCAAAAACACGGAGAATCACAATCACGAAGAAAACAAGCAAGTAAGCATGGTAATCACTTCATGAGGCATAGGCCTTTTCGGCCAGCGCACTTGCTCCCGCTTGCGATCCTTGCCCTATAAAAATTTGTAGTAACATGACTCAGCAAAGGCTGACATCTACTGTGTAACCAACACATCTCCTCCCGGTCGCCCCTAACGGACCCTGGGGTACACCTCCAACCTGCAAGTCCGCACTTCGTATGTCTTATACATAAACATGTAAAACTTTAAAAATAGGTTTGGATGTCTCAAACAACATACACGTTTTCTATGTTGAACATATAATTGAAGGGGTTTACTATGCAGCATGTATGCAACCTCGGACTTCACCCAAGGCACCATATCGCGTATGTATCTAGCACATCATCATAACATAACAACTGGGTACTTCCAATTTTCCCATCGGCGTCAAGCTGCAAATAAAAAGGTACTGTAATTCCCCTAACGACATACAAGCCGCCACATGAAAATCTTGTCAAGGCCCCACCCGCTCGTGAGTCTTAGACCCGAGCTTGCATGCAAACTCTGACTTCTCACGTCAGGATTTCATATCACGCACAAACTGATTATAATAACCCTCGCCGGACCCCACCCGCTCATGGGCTTCATTGCCCGGGTTTGTCCTATGCTTGGCGTTCTCGTCAGTCTCACGGAAGGGGACTAGTCTCGCTGGGGCACTCTCCCCACATGACTTGGACGTCACGGGATAGCCAGCCGACCACGGAGACAAAGCCGTACCTTAGCACATCGCAATCCATAGCCTTTCCTGTAACACCCCTATCTGTCACATAACATATAGCAGTAGGTCCGGTCGGGGCCCGACGCCATATACCACAGACATGCTGGAAGGTTACGCAATGAAAACCATCCTGCCAATAACCAACGTCCTATACAGAGTACATTCTAGCGGAAGTAATTTAAAAGTTACAAATTAAGAACCCAGCCAACAACATGAATGTCCACTACAAAAATCCAACATGAATGAATGTACAAATACACAAGTACTTGGCCTTATGGCCTTACAATAGTTTACTCAAATAAAAGTGTCTTCCAAACCTCGGCACGCATGCCGATCATACATGAGAAACAAAGTAAACATTCAAATAAAGGCCTTCGAGGGCTGGCTTAGCAACAAGGGCTTTTGCCCGCTATTTGCCACTCGGCTCCGCAACACCTGCAAGCAACAATCCATCGAAGCGGTGACAAACAAAAGCAACGGTCAGCTAAAGCCGACCAAATTATAACGACCCCACCCCTAAACTCGGGGCGCCGATGCTACTTCCCTGCACTTTATTAGCATAGCCATATAATAGAGAATTTACACATCATCACAGGCGTAGGCTCGCATGGCCACACACCCCGTGCTCTCAGGGCACATTCTTGGTGAACCCGGTCAAAGTCCACGGTCTTACCACCGCCCCTTGGACGACAATTTCTCGTGAGCATTATGGTCTTTCTGGCCACTGCCTAAGACCCACCATCTATGCCAACGGCAAGTACCACGTACATTAGGTCGCTTGTACCAAATGACATAGAGCGGGTACGGTTCTGCCTAACCTGTTGCTCACACCGCAATGTCAATTTAAGCCATATACGCGAGTCAAGCTTTCCCGAGTCCCAAATCGATCACACACTTTACATAACCCAGTTATGTGCAAGTTGGCTCCCAGGCCACCATGATGACAGAATCACACTTCTGCCCAGTTTTTCGGGTGCACCTTGGAGTTAGTCCCCAAGGTTACCTGTTGCAATCTACTGCGTAGAAAACCCGAAAAACAACCATCGGCTCGGAGTCTTCTCTGGCCATTCATGCAATGCAACATCACCGATCCAGACCAACTTGTCCAGGTAGGCTTCACACATCATGCCTATGTCCGTTTTCTCGATTACGGATTCTACATGCAAAACAACGGGGACTATTCATATCTACCCGAAGGAATACCTCACACTCACCGCAAACTCGCGAGTGCGGGCTTCCTATGCAAGTGAAAAAGGACTTCACATGTCCAAGATGAGAATTGTTACCCTAGCATTCCTCTTTGGCGCCATGAAGATCTATGAGGATGAAAAGCACTGCAATGTCCTCGCCTCTGAAGATCCGAACTCGGCTTGCGATTTGGGGCTCCGAAGCTCCACCGGCGGCCGAATCTCTCTTCCTTCTTCTTCCTTGCTCTCCCCTCTCTCTAGAACCCTTAAAAAGAGAAAACCCAAAAAGAATGAGGGTTTCTAATCCTATTCCCGAGTATATCCCAGCAAGGACAACCCTGAGCCATTGGATCCCAAAATAAGGAAACGGACGACCACGATTCACACTTAAAATCAGATTCCCGGGACGAACACGGCTTGTGACACGCCCGTGTCCAAGGCCGTGTGCCTCATTCGACGCCGCAACCGTCGCATCCCGAAAAGAACACGGGCTCTCAACATGCCTGTGTCAGGCTTGACACGCCCGTGTCAGGCTTGATACGCCCGTGTCATCCAGTACACGCCCGTGTAGCGGGGCGCGTTCCTCCATCGACACAGGACCAACACTAACCCGAGAAGAACACGGGTATTCGATACGCCTGTGTCCCATTTGACACGCCTGTGTCATACCCAAACACGCCTGGGCTCCAGGCCGTGTTTCTCCCCCGACACAACTCGGCTAACTACCCGAGTAGGACATGGCCTGGGACACGCCCGTGTCTCAGGCCGTGTTCGCTGCTCGACGATCGTCGATTGCAGTTTCGTCGACCACACGACATCATCGAACCCGAGAACGACACGCCCCTGGGACATGCCCGTGTCCCAGGCCGTGTGACCTCTACCAAGTCCGAAACTTGGCTCAAAATGCCACACGTCCCTCTTTTGAGTTTCGGGGCGTTACAGCTCTCTCCCTCTTAAAAGAATTTTGTCCCAAAATTATAGAAAGGAAAGATATAAACAAAACTTAAACGGTACCTGAGTGGAATAACTCTGGGTACTCCTCAAGCAAGGTATGCTCTCACTCCCACGAGAGCTCCTCCCGACCGCAGTTGTCCCAACGGACCTTGACCATCCTGATTTCCTTATTACGCAATCGCTTGACTTCCGAGTCCTCAACGCGAACGGGCTTGACTTTCGTCGTCAACCCATTATCAACTGATACTTGATCGACCACAATCACTTACAAAGGCTCTTGCACCGCCTTCTGTAGCACCGATATGTGGATTACGCCGTGTAGACCACTCAGTTCCACTGAAAGCTTCAATTGATAAGCTGCTTCGCCAATCCGCTCCAGAACCTCAAACGGTCCAAGGTACCTCAGGCTTAGTTTCTTCAAGCGCCGTACCCGTGAGACACCCTTGAACGACTTAATCTTCAAGTACACCCAGTCGCCAACAATGAACTTCACGTTCTTATGCTTGGCATTATAGTACTTAACTTGTCGGTCCTGAGCGATTAGCAAGCTTTCTCGAACGGTTCGTACTAACGAGGTTGCATCTTCCACTTCTTGCCGCTTATATAGCTTCGACTCACCCGTTTCCAACCACGATAACGGCGTGCGACATCTTCTACCATAAAGGTCCTCGAAGGGCGTCATCTGAATGCTCGCCTGGTAGCTATTGTTATAAGTGAATTCCATCAAGTACAGGTGATCTTCCCACTACTTCTCGAAATCCAGGACGCACATGCGAAGCATGTCTTCCATCGTCCTGTTGACTCTCTTGGTTTGACCATTCGTCTGCGGATGAAAGGCCGTGTTGAAACTCAACTTGGTCCCCAACATCTGCTACACCAATCTCCAGTCATTGGACGTGAACCGCCCATCTCGGTCACTCACAATGCTGCGGGGCACACCGTGAAGCCGCACAATATTATCCATATTCAATTTTGCCAATTTCTCCACAGAATCATCCTTCTTATGCGGAATGAAGTGCGACACTTTCGTCAAACGATCTACGATCACCCAGATGATGTCGTTTACCTTCTGCGACCTTGGAAAACCATGCACAAAGTCCATTGTAATGTCATCGAACTTCCACTTCGGAATAGGCAAAGACTTCAAGAATCCTCCAGGCTTCTGGCACTCCGTCTTCACTAAGGCACGTGTTTGACACTTCGCCACATACAGTGCCGCATCCTTCTTAAGTCCTAGCCACCAGAACAATTTCTTCATATCACGGTACATCTTCGTGCTCCCCGGGTGAATCGAGTACTTGGTATGATGAGCCTCGTACAACAATTCCACCCGCAATTTGCCCACATTCGGGACACACAAACGACTATCCTTCCATAACAATCCATCCACAACCTCAAATTTGGAATTTGACCCATCCAAAGCCTCAACCATGATTTGCTTCATGTGGCCATCCAAATCCAGAGCCTGCCGAATCCGATCAGTCAGGTCACACTGAATTTCTGTCCAGTTCAATAGCGCTTCGACACTAGCCTGCTTGTCAACACACGAGATTTCCAATGCCTTCAACTCTCGAACCAAACGCTTGTCATGAACCGACAGCCAATTGGCTTGAGCTGGGGCCCTGCGACTCAATGCATCTGCAACTGCATTGCCTTTCTCAGGTACATAATAAATCTTGAATGTGTAGTCCCCCAGGAACTCCATCCATATCTGTTGTCGCATGTTTAGATTCTTCTGATCCAACAAGTACTTCAGACTCTTGTGGTCGGTATAGATATCGACTTTCACCCCGTACAAGTAATGCCTTCATAGCTTCAGGGAAAATATCACGGCCGCTAACTCTAAGTCATGGACCGGATAATTCCTATCATGCATCTTCAGCTGACACGAGCCATAGGCTATCACACTTCCAAGCTGCAGTAGAACACAACCCAATCCACTGCCCGAAGCATAGTTGTAGATCTCAAAGCCTTCGGTCCCACGCGGCGAAGTCAGCACAGGCACCGTGGTCAACCGAGTTTTCAACTCTTCAAAATCTTGTGCGCACTCAGGCGTCCAAACAAACTTCTGCTCTTTCCTCGTCAGAGTCGTGAGGGGTAACGCTATCCGCGAGAAGTTCTCCACGAAGCGCCTATAATAGCCGGCAAGCCCCACAAAACTCCGGACTTCCGCTACCGTGGACAGCACAGGCCACTCTTGTATAACAACAATCTTTGTCAGATCTACCGCAATTCCCTCTCCACTGACTATGTGACCAAGGAACGCTACTGAGGACAACCAAAACTCACATTTGGAGAACTTGACGTACAGTAGATTCCTCCTCAACATCTCCAACACCAAATGCAGATGCTTAAAGTGATCCTCCTCACTCTACGAGTACACCAATATATCGTCCATGAAGACGATCACGAAGTGGTCTAGGTACTCTCTGAAAGTTCTGTTCATCAGATCCATGAACACTGACGGCGTATTAGTCAGCTCAAACGGTATGATGGTAAACTCATTATGCCCGTACCGTGTACTGAACACTGTCTTGGGGATATCGATTTCCCTTATCCTCAGTTGATAATATCCGGATTTCAGATTCAATTTCGAGTACACTGACGACCCGACTAACTAATCGAACAGATCATCAATCTTTGGGATCGGGTACTTATTCTTCTCTGTTAGCTTGTTCAGCTCTCGATAATTGATACAAAGTCGCAAGCTTTTGTCATTCTTCTTAACAAAAAGGACCGGTGCGCTCCAAGGCGACGAACTTGGACGCACTTAACCCTGCTCCAACAACTCTCGAAGTTGAACCTTCAGTTCCGCCATCTCCTTAGGCGTCAACCGGTATGGAGAGTGTGACACAGGTTTGGCACCACACCGAACTGCCCTAACCACCCGAAGAGCAAACATCAACGTCTTGCTTGACCCTCAACATGACTGAGAACATCGTCTCACGATCGGTATTCAGTCCCAAATCGACCACCTTACGGCTGCAATCGTGGCACGCACGCTGTTCTGATAGCCAGTCCATTCCAAAGATCACATCGCAATATACTATCGGCAGTAGCGACGCTCGTTAGTCCTCAAAGTGACTCACATGTCTTACCTTTACGGAACAAACTCTATCTGTGCGTATAGGGCACCTGTAGGCAGTAGCCCAACTATTTTGTCATTTGTCATCGAAGAAGGTACTCCGATGCGCGATACAAACTCTTCGGACAAAATGAACGCGAAGCTTCACATCGAATAATGTTCTTGCCGGATAAACGAAAAATAAAAACAAAGCCTAACACAACCAATCATAGGCTAACGCGCAAAAGGTAACAGATATATATAAAGCTTATCTGTTTTTAATTAACTCATACCTGTCACAACGTCAGACTGCTTTATGGCCTCTGGAAGACCAAGATTGTTCACACTAGGTTGGGCTGGAGTATGTTGGGATGCGGTTGACTCCACCGCCTTTCCCTTTTCTTCGTAAGTTGCTCCAGGTTTCCTCTCAGACTTTGGACGTCCGCTCCAACACTCTCGGGCATAATGCCCCAGCTTTCCACAGTTGTAACATGCGTCTGGGGTTCGGCCTGTAGTGGCCCCAGATGCACCAGAAGAAGGGGCTGGACCTGAAGTCCTAGCCTTCTTATACCACTTACGGAACACAGATTTTGAGGAGTTAGGCATTTTGAACACCGTTTCCTTTGCACTAGAGTCCCCAACTGCTCCTAGCATAGCTTTGTTTGCCTTCTGAGCACCATCCCGACAATCACGAGCTAAATGTCCTAACTTGTCGCAAGTATAGCAAGTACATGGAGCTCGACTCATAGGTGTTCTAGATCTCTCAATCCTCCTCCTTCGGCATTTAGACTTTGTCGAACCTGCAGAGTTTGGTACCTTGATCTCTGACGTCTGGTTGACTTTTGCCAAATCTTCTTCCAAAGATCTAGCCGACTCCACCAAAGCTCGGAAACCAAGTAGCTTTGGTCCTAACAACACAGTCGTAAATCATTGCGCAGTCCGTTATAAAATCTATCGACCATGGACTGCTCGTTTTCCAACTCAACGCCTGGGTAGCGTCTTATCATAAGAAACGCCTGCAAATATTCATCAACTGAGTGTGTACCCTGCACTAAAAATATGTTCAACTGCTGACCTGATGGCCTTCTAAATGTCATTTGATCCAACACACCACCCGACATTGAAGCCATCGTAGGGACAAAGGGTTGCATATTGCTTCCATGTTGTGCATTAGTCACAACGAACACCGCTTCAACTACCCTTCTTATGATTTCTACAGAAGGAGATGTTGCAGGCACATCATTCAGTGCGCTACTTGCCTCAGAAACCGGACATTCTGACAGCCATGCACCACTCCTAGTCACCTATAGTCATACAAAACACCATTAAGCGACCAAACAAAATTGCAAAAAGTAATTATAGGAATACACATGTCCCTCAAACACGTGTATTTTCATTCTTAAGTGGATATTCATGGGTTCTTTTATGTTATAACGATGACGCACACACATGTGCTCACCACTCCTTAAAAGAATTCGTCCACGAATTCATTTAAGTTGACTGAAACCTGGATCTGATACTAAATTGTAACACCCCCTATCTGTCGCATAGCATATAGCAGTAGGTCCGGCCAGGGCCCGACGCCATATACCATAGACAGACCGGAAGGTTACGCAATGGAAACCATCCTGCCAATAACAAACGTCATACTCATAGTACATTCTAGCGGAAGCAATTTAAAAGTTGCAAATTAAGAACTCAGCCAACAACATGAATGTCCACTACAAAAACCCAACAGGAATGAACGTACAAATACACAAGTACTTGGCCTTATGATCTTACAATAGTTTACTCAAATAAAAGTGTCTTCCAAATCTCGGCACGCAGGCCGGTCACACATGAGAAATAAAGTAAACATTCAAATAAAGGCCTTCGAGGGCCGACTCAACAACAAGGGCTTTTGCCTGCTATTTGCCACTCGGCTCCGCAACACCTGCAAGCAACAATCCACCGAAGCGGTGACAAATAAAAGCAACGGTCAACTAAAGCTGACCAAATTATAACGAACCCGCCCCTACACTCGGGGCGACGATGCTCCTTCCCTGCACTTTATTAGCATAGCCATATAATAGAGAATTTACACATCATCACAGACGTAGGCTCGCACATGCACATACCCCCTGCTCTCAGGGCACATTCTCAGTGAACCGGTCAAAGTCCGCGGTCTCACCACCGCCCCTTGGACGACAATTTCTCGTGAGCACTATGGTCTTTCTGGCCACTGCCTAAGACCCTCCATCTATGTCAATGGTAAGTACTACATACATTAGGTCGCTTGTACCGAACGACATAGAGTGGGTACGGTTTCGCCTAACCCGTTGCTCACACCCCAACGTCAATTTAAGCTATATGCGCGGGTCAAGCTTTCCCGAGTCCCAAATCGATTACACACTTTACATAACTCAGTTATGTGCAAGTTGGCTCTCAGACCACCATGATGACAGAATCACGCTTCTGCCCAGTTTTCCGAGTGCACCTTGGAGTTAGTCCCCAAGGTTTCCTGTTGCAATCTACCGCGTAGAAAACCCGAAAAACAACCATCAGCGCGGAGTCTTCTCTGGCCATTCATGCAATGCAACATCACCGATCCAGACCAACTTGTCCGGGTAGGCTTCACACATCATGTCTATGTCCGTTTTCTCGATTACAGACTCTACATGCAAAACAACGGGGACTATTCATGTCTACCCGAAGGAACACCTCACACTCACCGCATACTCGCGAGAGCGGGCTTCCTATGCAAGGGAAAAGAGGACTTCATATGTCCAAGATGAGAATAGTTACCCTAACATTTCTCTTTGGCGCCATGAAGATCTATGCTGATGAAAAGCACCATAATGTCCTCACCTCCGAAGATCCGAACTCGGCTTGCGATTTGGGGCTCCGAAGCTCCACCGGTGGCCGGATCTCTCTTCCTTCTTCTTCCTTGCTCTTCCCTCTCTTTTGAACCCTTAGAAAGAGAAAACCCAAAAAGAACGAGGGTTTCTAACCCTATTCCCGGGTATATCCCAGCAAGGACAGCCCTGAGCTATTGGATCCCAAAATAAGGAAACGGGCGGCCACGATTCACACTTAAAATCAGATTCCTAGGCTGAACACGGCTTGTCATATGCCCGTGTCAAAGGCCGTGTGCCTCATTCGACGCAAAAAACCGTCGCATCCCAAAAATAACACGGGCTATCGACATGCCCGTGTCAAGCTTGACACGCCCGTGTCATCCAGTACACGCCCGTGTAACGAGGCGTGTTCCTCCATCGACACAGGACGAACACCAACCCGAGAAGAACACGGGTATTCGACACGCATGTGTCCCATTTGACATGCCCGTGTCATACCCAACACGCCTGGGCTCCAGGCCATGTTTCTCCACGACACAACTCAGCTAACTACCCGAGTATGACACGGTCTGGGACACGCCCGTGTCTCAGGTCGTGTTCGCTGCTCGACGATCGTCGACTGCAGTTTCATCGACCACACGACATCGTAGAACCCGAGCACGATACGCCCCTGCGACACGCCCGTGTCCCAGGCCGTGTGACCTCTACCAAGTCCAAAACTTGGCTCAAAATGCCACCCGTCCCTCTTTTGAGTTTCAGGGCGTTACATTTCCCACCCTAATTCCTCATTCGTTGTAACGGTCCAGGCCCATCCCATGGGAACCCGCTGGCACCGCCGGCCTACCAGGGTCCAGACCCGGGCCCACCACTGGTAGTCAGCCTTTCACATTCAAGCCTGCAGGCCATGCACCCAACCCCTCTCCGGCCTGTTTATCAGTACGGTAGGTTGTTGCCACTAGGTCTCGAACCCATGACCTTGATAAGAGAGCTTTCCGCCACTCGCTCATCACCAACTGCGCTGCAGCTCAGTTGGTGATGAGGGAGTGGCGAAAAGCTCTCTTATCAAGGTCATGGGTTCGAGACCTAGTGGCAACAACCTACCATGCTGATAAACAGGCCGGAGAGGGGTTGGGGTGCATGGCCTGCAGGCTTGAATGTGAAAGGCTGACTACCAGTGGTGGGCCCGGGTCTGGACCCTGGTAGGCCGGCGGTGCCAGCGGGTTCCCATGGGATGGGCCTGGACCGTTACATTCGTACTGCAACATTCCCGCACATCAAGGAAACCATTTACCGCAAACGCGGAGCTAACCTTGTCCGGTTCCGGCTACAAGTACTCACTCGAAAAAGGGGGAAACATGTACATCGCAAATGGCATCTTGCCGCAATGGATTTCTACAAAATCCTTAAGGCTCGCTATGCAACATCACCGAGTCGGACTAACGGTCGCGACTATGGCTTCACTCATCATGCCTAATCCACTAACGAAGCAGATTTCTAATGCAATATCATGTCGGGGATGGACACAGTAGCCTCCACTAAGGATTTCCTCAAGACGGAGACATGAAAAACATCGTGTAATCCATTCGGATCTATGGATAATGGCAACTGGTACGCTGCTTCTCCCACTCGTTCTATAACCTTGAAAGGTCCCAAAAACCTCAGACTCAACTTCTTGAGTCGGCGAATCCGCGAAACGCCTTTAAACGGCTTGATCTTTAGATAGACCCAGACGTCTACCGTGAACTCCACCTTCCTGTGGCGAACATTAAAATATTTTTCTTGCCGATCTTGAGCAACCTTCATGCGCTATTGAATGGTTCACACCAACTCACAGGCATCAGCTACCACTTCTTTTCCAAAAAGTTTGGTGACTCTCAACTCTGTCCAAGACATCGGTGTTCTGCACCGCCTCATATACAAAGCTTCGTACGGCGCCATCTTTATACTTGCTTGGTAACTGTTGTTATAAGCGAAATCTACCATGAAGAGGTGATCCTCCGACTTCTTACCGAAGTCAAGAGTACACATCCTCAGCATATCTTCCATAGTACAGTTCGTTCTTTCGGTTTGCCCATCATTTTGACGATGGAAAGCGGTACTGAACTTGAGCTTCGTGCCCAGACTCTTTTGAACCAACCTCCAGTCTTTGGACGTGAACCGCCCATCGTGATCACTTACTATACTCTTAGGAATTCCATGTAGTCGCACGATGTTGCGAACATACAACTCTACCAGCTTCTCTACGTTGTTCTCTTTCCGATTTGGGATGAAGTGAGCCACTTTGGTCAAGTGATCCACAATCACCCAAATCGCGTCGTTACTCTATTGTGACCTAGGTAACCCTTGTACAAAGTCCATGGAGATATCATCAAATTTCCACTCGGGAATAGGAAGACGCTTCAGGAACCTGTCCGGCTTCTGACACTCGGCCTTCACTAAGGCACAAGTTTGGCACCGACTCACGCATAAAGCCACATCTCGCTTCAAACCAGGCCACCAAAAGGATATATTCATATCTAAGTATATCTTTGTACTGCCCGGGTGAATGGAGTACTTTGTGAAGTGAGCCTCAAACATCAACTCCTCACGGAGCTTGCCGAACTGCGGTACACAAATCCTTTCATCCTTCCTCAGAATCCCATCAATCAACTCCCGGGAGCTACTCTCGCCCTTTTGAGCTTCCACCATGTTGGCTGGAACTCCACGTCCAAACGGGTTGCTTCCCGAATACGATCGAACAAGTCGTTCTGCATTTCAATCCAGTTCAACCGAGCCACGCTAAACTCGCCTCTTGCTACACACTCTATGCCAAGGGACTCCTAGTCCTGCATCAACCGCTCATCATGAGCTTCAATCCAACTCCCTTGACTAGAACATTTCCTACTCAAGGCATCTGCCAACACGTTGGCTTTGCCTGGCGTATACTGAATCGCCACTTCAAAGTCTCCAAGAAACTCGACCCATCTGCGCTGTCGCATATTCAAGTCCATCTGATCTAGAAGATACTTCAGACTTTTGTGATCCGTGAAGATCTCCCACACTACAACATTTTTGGTCTTTAACAACACCTGACTTGACAACAATTATAAAAATGTTGCCTAAACTTTGTTAGAGAACAATTTATAAGTGTTGTAATAGGTTTACATCTTTAGGCAACACTTTCTGTGCAACATTCAAAAACTGTTCTCTAATCCCTTATATGGAACATTTCAAAATGTTGCCCTTGAGGATTCACTTTAGACAATAATTATAATATGTTGTCTTCTTAAAAATTAATTTGCAATATTTTAAAAGTGTTGCCTAAATAATACTTTATGATTAACCAAAATATGAACATCAGCCACATTTTTGAGGTTTTGTTAAAAATCGTCGTTGTTAGTTTTCTATATAGTGACCTTGTTAGATTTTTAAATTTTGTTGAAAATCATGACTTCACATTTATTGCGACGTTTTTAAAAGGGTCGTTGTTAGTTTTCTATATACCTACCCAGGATTTTAATTAACTTATATTGGGATTTAAATTTATTCGAGTTGTGGAACACTTCCAGTTCTATTGTTTCTCACACCGGGTTTGCCCACGTGTGCTTAGAGGAATCGAAGTGTGAATCCCTCTGACATATCCGGTGCCGACGACGGCGGGGGTCAGGGAGCGGCAGCCCCCGACGGAGGTCTCGCTAACCGGACAACGGGCAGGGGTCCAGGGGACAACGTCCCTGGCGGGGGCTCGGGAGCAATGCCCCCAAAACAAAATCAATTTTGGGTTTCTCGGGTGTGCATATATCAGCCAGTTTTTCGTTCGAATCAAAAATAATGACTCCACGTACATTTAATTAACCTAATTACCCTACCCATAATCTTTTTCACGGGTTCATCACTTCAGCCGCACGACCCGCACTCGATCTGAAACATTTTTTCCCTGATACCTAGCGCCAAGCTTCTCTTCCCCGGCGATGACAAGCTTCTTCCCCGGGCGTGGCTGCTGCACCGCGTGCATCTTCTTCCCCGTCGACGCCGGCGTGCAAAATCTTCTTCCCCGTCGACGATGCAGTCCGATTGCACCGACCTAGCGTCTTCCCCGCCGACGCCGACAATCCGATTGCGCCGAGCCGATGACGAAATCCGTCGAAATTTCTCCGCCGGATACCTAGCGCAGGGTTCTTACACATCCTTCCTCTGCATATCTTGTGCTACCGTTCTCCCTATCGCTGAGGTATACCCCTTCTCATGCATATCTTGTGTCTGATACCTAGTCTGTTTGATTTCATTTTTCATGTGCTTAAATTCTAAAATGTTGAGAGATGAGATTTCATTCTTCCTATATGTTGTATGTGTGTATTGTAGGTGTTTATGTGTGTTGTTGTTGTGTTGTATGTGTGTTGTATGTGTGTGTATGTGTGTGTGTGGTGTGTGGTGTATGTTGTATGTGTGTGTTAGTGTTGTGTGTGTGTGTTTGTGTGTTAGTGTTGTATGTGTGTTGTAGGTGTGTTTTTGTGTTTGTTGTTATTGTGTTGTGTGTGTGTGCGTTGTATAGTATGTGTGTGTTGTATGTGTGTTGTATGTGTGTGTGTGTTGTTGTTGTATTGTATGTGTGTTTGGAATGTGTGTTGTATGTGTGTGTGTTGTTGTTGTGTTGTATGTGTGTGTGTTATAGGTTTGTGTGTTGTTGTATGCGTGTGTATATGTGTGTGTGTGTGTGTTTGTTGTGTTGTATGTGTTTGTGTGTATTGTATATATATGTGTGTGTTTGTTGTTGTTGTTGTGTTGTATGTGTGTGTGTGTTTGTGTGCGTTGTATGTGTTTTTTGTATGTGTGTGTTGTAGGTGTGTATCTATGTTGTTGTTGTTGTGTTGTGTGTGTGTTGTATGTGTGTGTATGTGTGTGTGTGTGTGTGGTCTGGTGTATGTTGTATGTGTGTGTTAGTGTTGTGTGTGTTGTGTGTGTGTTTGTGTATTTGTGTGTTAATGTTGTATGTGTGTTGTAGGTGTGTTTTTGTGTTTGTTGCTATTGTGTTGTATGTTTGTGCGTGTGTTTGTGTGTGTTGTATGTGTCTGTTTGTGTGTGCTGCATGTGTGTTTGGAATGTGTGTGTGTGTTGTTGTTGTGTTGTAGGTGTGTGTGTTATTGTATGTGTGTGTGTGTGTGTGTGTGTGTGTGTGTGTGTGTTTGTTGTGGTGTATGGTGTATGGTGTATGGTGTATGGTGTATGTGTATGTGATGTAGCTTCTCTCTCTCAAATCATTTTTCAGACACATAAATTATCTTGCAATGTTTTATACTAATATTTTCTTTTCAACATATCAGCGAAGAGCACATGCAGTTCGCTGAATTTTAGGGAACTGGACGTGCAATTTGCTTAATTTCAACGAAGAACACGGGCAGTTCGCTGAATTTCAGCGAACTGCACGTCCAGTTCGCTGAATTTCAGCGAAGATGCAAACTATTCTCTCTTAACATGCATGTAATGTTTTAAGAAAGAACATGCAATTGTTCTTTTGTAAATTTTGCTTTGATAATGTAACTCAATATAATATTTTTTTGTTTAGCTACCATCATTTTTCATTATTCAAAAGATAAAATATGATGAAAAAAGATTGGATTTATTTGCCGCGTTATGGTGAAGATTATATTAATGGTGTTAAACATTTCTTGGATATTGCGTTTACTAAAGGGTTGTTCGAATGATAAGAGATTTTATGTCCATGTGTTGTTTGTTGCAATGGTATTTGTGGGAAAAGAGATATGGTGTTTGACCATTTGTTAAGTAAGGGATTTGTAAAAGGATACAACGATTGGATTTATCATGGAGAGGATATTAAACGTATGGATCTTGATCAGGAAACTAATGATGATGTCTCATATAATGGTATCAATGGGTTATTATTTGACACATTTAAAGATGTGTTTGAAGAAAATGGATTATACGAAGGACCAAATGAAGATGCAAAGAAGTTTCATAAGCTTGTTGAGGAAGCAAATAAAGAACCATATCTTGGTTGTAAAAAATTCTCTAAATTATCTTTTACTATTCGTATGTATTTACTGAAATGCCTGCATGGATGGAGCAATGCATCATTCACATCTCTCTTAGAGTTATTGAAAGAGGCTATACCTAATTTGAACATCCTTATCTCTTTTAATAAAACAAAGTCTATGATTAGAGACCTGAGATTAGATTATAAAAAGATTGATGCATGTCCAAATAATTGCATGTTATTTTGGAAAGAACATGAGAAAGATGACAAATGCCATACTTGTGGGGAATCTCATTGGATTCTACATCCTGAAGTGAATTGTGAGTCTGAGAAATCCAAGAAAGCTCATAAAATTTCTGCAAAAGTGTTGAGACATTTTCCTTTAATTCAAAGACTAAAACGACTTTACATGTGTTCAAAAACTGCTGATTCAATGAGGTGACTTGCATAAGAACGTTCAAAAGACGGTAAGTTAAGGCATCCTGCTGATGGATAGTCATGGAAAGACTTTGATGTGAATCACCCAGCTTTTGCAAATGAAACTCGTAATATAAGACTTGGATTGGCTAGTGATGGGTTTAATCCATTTGGCAATATGAGTCTGTCACATAACACATGGCCTTTGGTATTAACAATGTATAACTATCCTCCAAATTTATGCTTGAAGCCAGAGAATCTTATGATGTCTTTGCTTATTCCTAGACCACGATCACCTGGAAATGCTATTGATGGGTTCCTACACCCATTAGTTGAGGAGCTAAAGATATTGTGGGATGTTGGAGTAGAAACATATGATGTTTCCAAAAATCAAACATTTCAGATGCGTGTTGTACTTTTGTGGACAGTTAGTGACTACCCTGCATATGCTATGTTATCTTGTTGGAGCACTAAAGGAAGGTTCGCATGCCCTGGTTGTCATTATGAAACATCTTCTCGTTATTTGAAACATAGTCGAAAGATATGCTACATGGATCATCGAGTATTTTTGGATGTGAATCATAAGTGGCATTCTGATAAAGTTTCTTTTAATGGGATGGCAGAATATAGGTCTGCACCTTCCTTGTTAGATTAAAAAAAAATTTAGAAGATTTACAAGATTTTTCTGGCATATTCAAGGAGAATGATAAGAAGAAAAAATTTGGTCCGTGGAAGAAAAAATCTATCTTTTGGCAGTTGCTATATTGGAGCAGTATTACTTTACACCATAATTTTGATGTCATGCACATTGAGAAAAACATATTTGATAATATAATTGAGACACTTTTAGAGATTGATGGAAAGAGAAAAGATCATGCAAAGGCTCGTTTAGACCTACAAGATATGGGGATAAGAAAGAAGCTTCATTTGAAGGCAATAAGTGATGACAAGAAAACTTAACTCCCAAAAGATAATGGAATCCTTGCTTTGAACGGATTGACACGAGCGTCTCCACGCCCTCTCCACGGATCTGGTTTCGGAATGACGATCGGAGATCTGAAGCTTCGTCAATGGCGGTGGAAGATCTTCTCCTTCCTCCTCCTCACTCTCACCCAAACCCTTAGTCAACTCTCTGAAAGATAAGGAATGAAGGGAAGGGGCTCTCAGCCCTAATAAGATCATTTGGGCGGAAGATCTTGGACCCTTGGATCAGATTTAAGGAAAAATCGGACAGCCATGAAATGAAATGACGTAACAGACCCGTCCGCATGATCAGTGACGCACGACCAGTGGTCGTGCGCACTGGATCCCATGATCGTGCGTTTAACACTGGCAGAACTCTAGAACAAATGAGACCAAAGCGCACGAGAAGCGGCGCATGACCAATGGTCGTGCGCACTAAGTCCAATTGTCGTGCGTTTGACCGAGGCAGAACTCAGAAAAATGGAGAACAGTGTGCACGACCAGTGGTCGTGCACGCACTGGATGCCATGATCGTGCGCACTGGATCCAATGCCGAGCTTATCGACCTACCGCCTGTGACACACACATTTTTGGTATGCAATATTAATTCATTTTTGAAGTAAATAATAACTTATATGATGATGTGTAACGAAATTCAATGTATTACAGGTAACGTCCCCGATGATGAAAAGAAAGTTAAGCAGTATTGACTCGGCGTCGCCATGAGCTGTGATTCGGTGTCGCCATGAGCTGTGAATCGGCGTCGTGTGAGTTCTTACTATGAAAACGTTATGCTATATTTTGTGAGCTACTTAATATCTTTGTATATATTACATTTGGCTGTGATAGATGTGGAAGACATATAATATTATTGTATGATCGCATGACTTGTTATATATCTGTATTTTCAAGAGTAAGGCTGGTTGGATTGATTTGCTAATGATGCTGGTTTAATCCTATGTGGTAATGTTACAAATGAGTGCTATTGGGTGTCTAGGGGCTAGGCTGGTTGGTTAGTGCTGTTTACCTTTGGGCTGGGTTAACCGGTTGGGGCTGCCTCTGTTATAATGAACCGGTTTCAGCGGTGGCTTTTGTCTTGCTGCTGCGGGATAAATCCCGAGCCCCTGTTCTTTTTTTTGCATTCACGTTTTTTCTCTGCAGCCTGGTGAAACCCGATAGCTAGGGTTTGGTGGTTTTCTCCTTCCCGTCGCCTGGTATGGTGAAATCTTATGCTCCTTTCTTCTCTTCTACTTGTATGAGCCCTAAACGCCTCTTCTTTAGTTTTTTTGGGGACTTTGGACCTTCGTTGGCTTTGGTGGGAGAACTTTCGAGTTTCTTTGGAACCAGGTACTTAATTCCTTTCATGCTTTCTTTTCATTGAGGCTGGATTTGAGTGTTTTATCCTTTTTGGCCGGCTGTACCCTCGTGGGCTGCTGTTTTTTGATTTGTAGCTGGACTGTTGGCCGGCTGTGCCCTAGTTTGACTGCTGTTCTGGACTTGTAACCGACTAGTTTAGCAGTTTGTGTGGGTTGTTTGGGCTGTTGGCCGGCTGGTTTCGTGTTGGTGTGGGCTGCTTGGTATACTATTTTTGGTTATGCTATGGTTTAACTGACATATTTGAGTGGCCGACTATATGAAAATTTGCATGCGTTGGCTTGAATGCGTCATGTCGCTGTGTGAGCTGCAACCTCGTGGAATAAAGTGTTGTTGCCTTATAAATGCGTTATATATACAGATATTGCGAAGGATGGAATCTCCAAGTAGACGTGACGTCTATTCGAGACGGGGCAAGGAAATGGAACGAGCCGCGGTGAGAATTTCTCTTTTTAATGTATGCTTTACCTAAAACATTTCACCGCTATACTGAAATATCATATGTTGTTTGCTATGAATGACCTCATATAGAGGCAATCAAGCAAGAAAAATTCTGAGGGGACTGATTAAAATAAAGAACTCATCATAAATAAAAATATGTGTCGACACATGGAACTGTTAAGGGTAAGGTAAAATGAATAATACTGATATTATGTATTGAATTACCAAACCAGTCGAGCCGAAAGGCATAAACGCGTGTTGTACGTACTGGTTTGGAGACTGATGACCCCAAAGGGGTAGGGCCCAAAGACTGAAAAATGGAATACTGAGACTGATACAAAATTCATTGAATTACCAACGTTTTGAAAACCGGACCGGTCATCGAACCGGTGAAGCGAAAGGTTCAAGGTTCGACCGGTTCAACCGGTTCAACCGGGGTCGAACCGGTATATATATATATATATATATATTATTACCAATATTTTTTAAGTATGAATATGTATATTATATATTTGAAGAGTATATATAATTTTATACGGTATATATATTTATTATTGCATATATTTGAATGAAATATATTATATATTTACTTATATATTTTAAATTTATAAATTTATTTTAAATGCATCGTAATTTTTTTTTAAATTTATCATAAATTTTTTTTAATGAAAATTAATATTTAATTTCATATTTGTATTTATATGTATATAATATATTCCGAAAAATTTCAGCAAGGTTCAATTGCTCTAGTGGTCTTCAATCTTGTTTGAGCTGGAGGTGGTCCGGGTTCAAATCCAGCCATATCATTTTTTACATGCATTAATAATTAGGCTTGTGGCTCGCCCGGTTCCACAAAACCGCGCCCGGTTTCCGTTAGCCGGTCCGCCCGCCCGGTTTACCGGTTCTTGGGCGGTCCGCTACCATACCAGGTTTTCACCCTTGACCGGACCGGCCGGGGTCCGGTCGGCGGTCCGACCGGTTGAACCGGCCGGTCCGGTCCGGGTTTTAAAAGCTTGTGAATTACACTTAATAGTGCCTATATGAAAAAAAATAAAAGCAAAAAGAATATTGTCTTATAGCTTAGACTGTAGTAGATGTTTATTGTTTACTGTTTATGATTTCTTATAACAATACTGTTAGTTACTTATATTGATTTGATTGCAAGACGTATTACAGAACATGCTCTAAATTGTTTCATTAATGAAATGAACTGTTATATATTGACTTATTTAATTGCAAAAGTAATTATTTCTTATCATGTTTATACAACTGTACAACAGATTAAAAAGGTAAATTTTCACTTAGTCTTTATACAAGACTAACGTGTATTCTCTAAATTTTTAGGAATCAGATAGCTAGCGACCGGTTTTCATTAGAGCTCAGGTAGAAATTTACTGATTATTTTTTTTCTATCATTATTATAGAATGTTATGTAGCAGATGTTTATGATACGTACTCATTATGAAATCCATATGTATATTTTCGCTGTACCTGATTATATATGCAAATATTGATATTGTTAATTGTGGCGGACAATCGGGTCGTTACAATTTAATGGTATCAGAGCCAGGTTTTCAATTGACCCATGGCCATAATGAGTATGTATTATTATTAGTAAATCTATCTATGTGTGCTTTAGATGGATGCACATATGTTTACATTGAAGGACTTTGCACATGAAGCTCGAGAGGCAATGTCTGAGGGCAGTGCATCATGACAGGCCCAGCAAGAGCTACCGCAAACGATACCCTCACAGGCAGCGCAACAGACACCACCGCAGCTAATGGATCTGACATGGATGTTGGCAGAGGCTATTAAAATGGTTAGAGATGTGCCAACTCCACCAGCATCGGAAGTGGCAGGACCGTCACAGCAGAGGCAGTTGGATGTCGATTTAAAACAATTCATGGAATTGAAGCCACCAGTGTTTCGGGGAGGGTTATCGCCCTTGGAAACAGAGGATTGGATCTCACGCATTGAGACTATACTGGAAGTCATGCTTTGTCCAGATGAACGAAAAGTGGGTTTGGTCACGTTTTTATTGGAAGGAAAAGCGAAGCGGTGGTGACAGAATGTGCGTGGCAGACTGGCGGACCGCGCACAAGCAAGTATTCCGTGGGCCACTTTCATTCAAGCGTTTACCAATTGGTTCGTCCCAGAGTCAGAAAAGAAGTTATTACAGGATAAGTTTTTGCGGTTGGTACATGGTTCTCGATCAGTCTTGGAATATGAAACAGAGTTTGCCAATGTAGCGTTTTATGCAGATGCCTTTGTGCCTAATGAGAGAGAAAGATGCCGACGCTTCCAGGAAGGACTGCGAGATAGTATCCGTTTGATTCTGATACCGATGGAGATCACAGACTACGGGGCTTTGGTGAAGAAAGCTCGTTTGATGGAAATTAATGCAGATAAAATGCAGAAGCGAATGGACTTTGCGAAGAAAAGATCGACGTGGTCGTCTTTTAGTAAGGAGTCCTCGAGCAAGACGAGCACATCAGGGAAGTCAAGTGATTCAGGAAAGCGGTCTCGTCCCATTGAAAGCAGTGATAGTGCACCAGCAGTTGAGCAACGATGTGGCAAGTGTGGCAAAAGCCATAAGGGGCAGTGTCTAGTGGGAAGCAACGTTTGCTACTTGTGCCGTTAGCCTGGGCATCGACAGAGGGAGTGCCCTTGTAACCGAGAAGGACAAAGAGTAGCACAACCGTTTCCAGTGCCACAGTGCTAGAGGTTATATCTGATGGGTCGTGATACGGGAGGTGAGTATGCAGCCTCAGTTGCTACTTCAGCGCCAGCAGGATCATATATAGAAGAATGTCATGAACAAGAACGCCGAGTGCAACCACGGGTGTTCAATCTTAATCAGCAAGAGACAAAGGCGGATGACACCGTTATGACAGGTATTATCCCTATCGACAACTATTTAGTTAAACTGTTATTTGATACGGGAGCAAGCCATTCCTTTATTTCTACAACAATATTGAATGCAATTGCGGCAAAACCATACCGGGTACATGAGGTTCTGCACGTTACGTTACCAAATAACTAGATACTCACTGCACAGCAACGAGTAATCATTACGTTTGCCCTGAATGATAAGCCATTTACAACAGACTTAGTGGTTCTTCCACTGACCGAGTTCAATATTATTCTGGGCATGGACTGGTTAACCCAACAGGAGGCAGTGATTGACTGTAAGACCAAAGAAGTATCGGTAAAGTGTGCAGATCAAAGCAGAATTACGTACCGAGGATTAGGTGAAGTGTCGAAAATGCTATTTTCTGCAATGAAAACGCTTTCACAAATCCGGAAGGGCGGTAAAGCTATTCTGGTAATGATGAAAGGACCTCTAGAAGAAAAGAAAGACATTGTGACGAGTCCAGTCGTATGTGAATTTCAAGAATTATTCCCGCAAGTGTTAGTTGGACTCCCTCCAAAGAGAGAAATTGAATTTGAAATCAACCTCGAGCAAGGGGGCTAGACCAGTGACAAAGTCACCATATCGAATGACGCCAAAGGAATTGGCAGAATTGAAAGTACAGCTACATGAATTGATTGATAAAAATTTCATTCGCCCGAGTTCCTCCCCGTGGGGTGCCCCCATATTATTTATAAAGAAGAAAGAAGGAACGTTACGCCTGTGCGTAGATTATCGTGAACTCAATAAGTTGACTGTGAAGAATAAATATCCTCTCCCTCGTATAGAAGATTTATTTGACCAACTTGTCAACGCTAGAGTATTTTCTAAGTTGGATTTGTGATCTGATTACCACCAGCTAAGGATAAAAGAAGAAGATATTTTTAAAACTGCGTTCAGCACTAGATATGGTCATTATGAGTTTATAGTTATGCCGTTTGGGCTAACCAATGCACCAACAACATTTATGGATCTGATGAATCAGGAATTTAAAGATTATTTGGACCGATTCGTGATTATGTTCATTTACGATATACTGATTTACTCCCCGTTAGAAGAAGAACATGCTTGGCATCTGCGATTGGCCTTGGAAACATTAAAAGAACATCAATTGTATGCCAAATTTTCAAAATATGAATTTTGGTTGAGAAAAGTGTCTTTCCTCGGACACGTGATAACAGAGCAAGGTTTGGATGTAGACCCCGCAAAGATTGAGTCTATCCTCAATTGGCCGCAACCGACAACAGTGACAGAAGTACGGAATTTCCTGGGTTTGACAGGATACTATTGACGTTTTGTAAAGGACTTTTCAAAGATCTCCTTACTGTTGACCCAACTAACCAGGAAAAATATGTCATTTCATTGGTCGGATGACTGTCAAATAACATTGACATCTTAAAAGAAAAACTGACTACAGCGCCGATTTTAACCATGCCGTCAGGTACGGAAGGATTTCAGATTTATAGTGATGCTTCGTACAAAGGATTGAGTTGTGTATTGATGCAGCACGAAAAGGTAATTCTGTATGCTTCCCGACAGTTGAAAGATGTCGAGAAGAATTACCCAGTCCATGATTTAGAACTAGCTGCAGTGATCTTTGCCCTGAAAATTTGGCGGCATTATTTATACGGCGTACGCTGCGAAGTCTTTACTGATCACAAAAATCTAATATATATATATATATATTCTCAGAAGGAATTGAACCTTCGACAGCGTCGTTGGTTAGAATTTATCAAGGATTACAATGTCGATATGCAATACCACCCTGGCAAAGCGAATGTGGTTGTTGATGCCCTAAGCCACAAGAATACAATTGGATTATCTGTTTTGTCTGGTTATGAAGCGCAATTAGTGTCCGAGTTGGAAAAGATGCAAATCACTCCACTTGTTACACCAGAATGAAAGTGAGATGACATTGCAATGGACTTTGTTTTCAGTCTCCCTCGTAGCAAATTGGGGCATGATGGTATTTGGGTAATTATTGATCGTTTAACGAAGAGTGCACATTTTATTCCAGTGCGACAGGATGGACCGCCTGAAAAGTTGAATGATCTGTACATAGATGTTATTGTAAAATTACATGGGATTCCCCGATCCATTATTTATGACCGCGCGGTCGCTTCACGTCGGGGAATTGGAGATATATTCACAAACGTTTGGGGACAAAGTTATTGTTCAGCACAACATTCCATCTCCAAACAGATGGACAGTCGGAGCAAACAATCCAGTTCTTAAAAGATTTGTTGCGTATGGTTGTATTAGATTTAAAAGGCTCCTGAGAAAAATATCTGACATTGGTAGAGTTTGCGTACAATAACTACCAATCATCCATTCAGATGGCACCCTTTGAAGCATTGTATGGCCGACGTTGTCGAACACCATTAAGTTGGGCTGAAGAAGGAGAGCGAACATTGTATAACCGGAAAAAAATTGATAAATGGCATGAAAAAGTAAAGCTGATACAATAAAGAATGAAGGTAGCTCAAGATCGACAACAAAAATACTATGCTGCTCGTCATCGCCTTGTGCAATTTCAAGCCGGTGACCAAGTATGTTTGAAAATCAGACCGTTCAAAGGGGTTACACGTTTCCGACGACTTGGGAAATTGAGTCCGCGTTATGTCGGACCTTTTTCGGCATTGAGCGGGTAGGTGATGTTGCCTACCGCTTGGAGCTACCAGCAGAGTTGCAGAGGTTGCATCATGTATTTCATATGTCAACATTACAAAAGTATATTCGTGATCCTGAAACGATTGTTTCAGCTACAGAGATACAAATTGAATCAGACCTCTCTAGCCCGACGGAACCATATTAGATTATAGATCGGCAAAGCAAAAGTTAAGAAAACGGACGTGATTGTTTTGTGCT
>CM077159.1:112540033-112706514 GCA_039583875.1 Platanthera guangdongensis | reverse complement strand
TAAACGATGCCACTAGGAAAGACCATTTTTCCCTCTTTCCTTTCATTCGACCAGATATTAGAACGCTTATCAGGACATTCTTATTATTGTTTTCAAGATGGACTGTTCTGGATACTTCCAAATCTATAGCAACCAGAAGACCAAGAGAAAACAACATTTACTTGCCCATTTGGTACCTTTGCCTTAGACGTCTGCCTTTCGGGTTATCTAATGCGACCGTAGACATTCAAATAACTTGCATTCTAGCATCTTTAACTGAGTTATTCTGAAGAATCTCATGGAACTTTTGATGGATGGGATGTCTAACCTAGTCAGACTGACCTAGACCTTAGAACTAACAAATGACCATAGGCTATATATGGTGGGTCAATAACCTAATAGTGAACCTACCCCAAATCCAAACTAAGGATACAACACTAAGGCCAATCCAGTTGTACCTAAGGAAAAGGAGGTGCAAAATCCTTATCAGTGCAATCATCATGAGGCCACTACCTCCAGATCCACCGCCCCTGCAAGACCACACGTTCAAAAGGTCAAGTAGGAGACCTAGAAAAGATACAATAGGTTTGACTATTGGTGTTACGGCAAGGTTGGTCACTTTGCTGTGGATTGCTGGTTTAATCCCAAAAACTATAAAACCCCTCTAGTTAATCACACAAGGCAGACCACTCGTAGTGTTAACACTCCTAGAGGGAGTATACTGACAAATAACCAAGGACACAAATAGGTTTGGGTTCCTAAGGTAAACTGATCCTATCTTGCAGGTATGTCCAAAGGCCAACAAAACGCCTATCTGGTATTTGGACAGCGTATGCTCTCGGTATATGACTGGGACAAGAAGCCTACTTCAAAATTTCACTCTAGTCAAAGACAGTCCAAAAGTTATCTTGGTGGCTCTGACAGGGGAATCACAAATGGTTACAGTATAATTTCTACTGTATAGTCTCATTCACTGATGTGGCTTATGTGAAAGGATTAGAACATAATCTGATTAGCATAAGTCAATTATGTGATAAAGGCTTTATTGTTACCTTTTCTAAAGATCAATGTCTGATAAAATCGGCCTCCACTATGGAGACGATATTAACAAGCACAAGGAGTAGAAATATTTTTTGTCTTAATTTTCTATGTTTAGACACTTCTACCCCAGTGTGTTTGGTTGCAAAATATAATGCATCTCTTTGTGATCAATGACACAAGAGACTAGCACATATTAATTTCAAAAAAATATAATATGTTATTTTCACAAAATCTAGTACATGACGCACCTACTATTAAGTGCATTAAAGAGAGTTCATTTCACTCATGCCAAATGGGCAAGCAGATAAGTGCCACCTTTAAGGGAATTTGCTGATAAAGGTTTCTCAAGGTGCTTGTATTACTTCACATGGACTTATTTGGTCCAATGCAAGTTCATAAATTAGGATGTAAGTCAGATACGCTAGTAATTGTTGATGATCACCACATTTTACTTGGGTGTTCTTTTTGAAACGAAAGTCAGATACTTTTGATGTATTCATGAACTTTGTCAGACAAATCCAGAATGAATTAAACTCTCAATGATCAGAATCAGAAGTGACCATGGAATAGAATTCGAATCTGGTGCCATGACAGAATTCTATGGAAGTCTATGTATATTTCATGAGTTTTCCTCCCCGCATACTCCGCAACAAAATGGCGTTGCTGAGAGAAGTAATAGAACACTCATTGAAGCATGTACTATAATGCTGACTGTCTCCTCTATACCAGAGTACTTCTGGGCTGAGGGCATCAACACAGCTTGTCACGTGCAAAACAGAGTGTTAATCAAGAAAAGCCATCGTAAGACTCCTTATGAGCTATTTAAAGGCAAACGACCGACTGTGTCCTACTTCAGAATCTTGTCTGCAAATGCTATGTACTTAATAATGGAAAATCTCATCGTACAAAAGTATAGAGAAAAATGCTTTGAAGGTATTTTTGTAGGTTATAGTATCCATAGTAAGGCTTATAGAATTTTTAATAAAAAAACTCTAGTGGTAGAAGAGTCAATTAATGTTGTATTTGATGAAACGAGCTTTCTCCAAAGTAGCTCTTCTAGTGTTCTTATTGAAGATGCAGGTTCAAGGCTGGAAAAGTTAAGCTTGGATGAGACAGATGAAGATAATTCTCCAAAGTTCATCAAGATTACTCCTCCAAACCTCATTTGGAGAAGAAGATCACCGAGATGAAGAAGTCATTTAAGTGGAAGAGGAAACCCCAGAAATAGTGGAATCTCCCAATGCATGGACTCTAGAGCTCAGACACTTGAGTGATCACCCTATTGATCAAATCATAAAAGATCCTCATGCTGGTGTAAGAAACTCCTAGAGGTACTAGTAATGAAAATTTGCATTTGAGTTTTCTCTCACAGGTTAACCAAAGAAATTCGAAGAAGCAAACCAAGATGCATCTTGGATAATTGCTATGGAAGAAGAACTAAATCAATTCAAGCGCTGCCAAGTCTGGAAGCTTGTACCTAGACCCAAAAGCAAGAATTTTATTAGAACAAAATAGGTCTACAGGAACAAGATGGATGAAGATGGAATCATCATCAAAAATAAGGCCAGACTCGTAGCTAAAGGATACAGACAGGAAGATGGCATCGACTTTGATCAGACCTATATTCCAGTGGCGAGAATTGAAGCAATCAGGCTGTTCCTCACATATGCTGCCTTTATGGGCTTCACTGTCTACCAAATGGACGTGAAGTCAGCCTTTCTCAATTGTGATATAAAGGAAGAAGTATACGTGGAACAACCCCGAGGTTTTGTTGATCCTTACGATCCTGATTACCTGTACTTATTATTTAAAGGTTTATATGATTTGAAACAAGCTCCACGAGCTTGGTATGATACGTTATCTAACTTTCTTCTTGAGAAAAGTTCAAAAGAGAAAAGATAGATAAGACATTATTTCTTAGGGAAGTAAAAGACAAGATTTTGCTAGTGCAAATTTATGTCGATGACATTATTTTTGGCTCTACTGATGGCAACCTGTAAGACCCTCTTTTTTTTTACAAAACCAACCGGGTCTTATGCCCAGAACTTCCACTTTGCGGTGACACCAACACACCCGAGAAGGTCGTCACTACAAAATGCCGATACTGCCGGCCATACCGATCGCAGAAGAGTAGAATAAATATAAGAGTACATGAAAATTCAAATACTGGTCCACAAAAATCACATGAAATATAATATAATTCTCCACGAAGGAAGAGTCCACAAAAATGATAAAACAAAGTACTAAAGAGGGCTCCTGCCTGATACATCAAAATCCTCGCTACAAATCACTCAATCGTGGAAGCAAATCTATAATATATACTAATGGTCGGGACTCACTGTCCCTACTGGCTGGAATCCAGTGCTAGACTGCCCCATCTTCATGCGCACCGACCTCTGGGGTTACGTCTCCTGCTTCGGCACCACGATCCCCTAAAATGATTTGGTCAATGACTGTTAGTCTAAAAGACTAAGTCCTATCATCCCCACCCCTCCCCCATTGCTCATAGCATCGAGCGGGGAGGAGGAAAGGGAAGGTAATGAAGGTGAAGAGTAACAAAAGTAAGCAGGTGACGGTGGAACTACTCTAACACGAGTATATAAACACAGCAAGTATAAGCAAACAATACCAGGTAAGCAATATGAGTATACACATGAACATGGTGAGCAAGTAGAAATACAAGAAGGTAAACAAAGTAAGTAACCATGACCTATAGGAATGCCCATATAAGCCTATAGACCAAGGGGTCATTTTGTATGGCCTATTGTATAAAGAATCCCATAGTAATTTATACAATAGGTGTCAATGGTTATATGCAATGATGATGTTATGTCATGCAAGTATGCTATGATATGAACATGCAAATGCAACTCACACACCCGACTCTATGCACACAGACCTTTAGTTCCCCTTTATAGAGCCTAACCTCCCAGGATACCTCCATAGTGGCAAACGGAAGCGGTGGGTTGAGCCTCGCCCACCTCTAAAACCGGTATCAACACTACCAGTCAGACCTATCGTACGCCTCAACTCTAGTGCACTAAGCGAAGCTCCTGCATACTCTGCTGGTTGCGCACTGGGCTTTCTTTGGCCAAGTGCTAACCACACTTGCCGAATCAACGTATTGGGGTTGGTGTGACGACTTTGCAATACCGAAGACCCACCACCTTATATCTTATACACATGCAACATTAGTGTATTCCCACTGAGCCAAAGCTCCCCGGACTATTCTTTCCATCACAACTATCTAACGAGCCAAGAGCTCCCCGGACTAACCGTCCGTCACAGTTATCTGCCGAGCCATCGGCTCGCCGGACTAACCCGTCTGTCACAATTATCTACCGAGCCATCGGCTCACGGGGCTAACCTGCCCATCACCAAAACCACCGAGCCTACAACCCGTGTGAGCCAAACCTAAACTACCCCCACCCCGGGGAGTGTGAGTGTAAGTGTAACCCTAAATTATTTCTAATTACTCTTATAATCCATCTATTCTTATGGTTTACGTTAACCTTGGACTGCCCATGACATTCCCTGTGAAGGGCTCTCGGGGGCACTATGAACTACGATGGGCTGAAGCCCAAAGCTCCCTTTTGTTGGCAATTACTATTATTGGTTATTACCCAATTCCCGACCCCTTTTAACATTTTGCTGGATCTAACCCTAGTGTATTTTGACACACACTCTCTCTCTCCATAGGAAAGGCGATCTTTCGTCGATCTGGAGCACCACTTAACACTAGTCAACCCAACCCTCTCCTCATCATGACTCCTAATGAAGCTCTTTTTTTATTTTTTTGCTTTACCAAGATCAGTAAACAAATAACCCCATCTCCCTATATCCATTCCACATATTATCACAAATTCCGCAGTTTTACAAAATGCAGACCAACGTAAGCTATATGATGCACATGATAGGAGATGCACAAATTTTCATACAAAGTCCCTAAGATAATTATTGTGGGTCTATCATGACACATTTAGCCCAAATACAGAAACTTATAATTTTCCTAATTAATTTGGCATTTATTAAATTTTTTCAAAAGTTAGGTCATGGGTAATTTTGACCATGAAGTACTAGATTTCCTTAAGTTTGACCACCCAAAAATTATGATCACTATATGATGCCAAAATAACAGAGAATACTAAGTTTCACAAACTTTCATAAAGGTATTAGCCCAAAATAATTAATTCAAGATAACTATAATAAAAAAAATTAAAGAGAGAAATACCTCAAAATATTATCAAAAATTACACAAAACTACCAGGCTTTAATATGATCATAAATCATCACTGACTAAGTTTCAAAACATTCTAAGTTAGTTTAACCATGATTTTATCAAAATCATTCATAGGGGCAACATAAAGGTTATAACTACAAGTATGAGCTAATGTCTTCCATGTTGAAGCATGCATTCCACGCTTCCTGGTTTGCTAATAACAAATCTTGTTTATATTTGATTTTTGGGTGTTTTTGGTGTGCAGATATCACAGGTCTATCTCCAATGTCTTTTAGGTGATGAATCAGATCAGAACTGAGCACGAGAGATATCGACAGGTGATATTGAGTAGCGCCGACAGGCGATAGCACCACTCGACACATTTTCGTTCGATGCTCGACGAAGCTCGTGGGCGACGTGGCATCCGTTACATAGCTATCGCCAGACGGCGATATCCAGTATCGCCGGGCGATAGTGCACGTTTGACGATCGACGGATCTACAATGTGAAAATGAGGAGTTCGTGGTACACGTGGCAGTAGTTACCGATATCGCTAGGTGGCGATACCCAGTATCGCCAGACGATATCGCCATAGTATAAAAGCCATTCAATTTCTTGTGGAAATTCTAAATTTTATTACCTGGAGTGTACTCTCCTGTTAAGATGATTCAGAGAGCTCCATATCTCAGATATACTCCATACTCTCAAGAGGGCCAATGCGCGGAAGATTGACGACACGTTTCGCAGCATTCGAAGCAAATTTAGCAAGGATTCACCGGCATCTTCAGCGCATTGTTTGAAGGGAGTTTCTAGCCTAATGTGTTCAATTTGTTTTATTCTTGTTTCTATTACTTTCTCATTATAATCGAGAGGGGAAATCGGCGCCTTGTGCGTGGCGTCTAGGTCCTTGTGTGGCTTAGGAGAAAATCGTCGCCTTGTGAGTGGCATCCAAGTCCTTGTGCGGCTTAGGGAGAAATTGTTGTCTTGTGTGTAGTGTCTAGATCGTGATTATATCTAGGGGGAGGCTAGTAGCAAAATCTATGAAGAGATACACTTTAGTTTGCCGGTTCTTGGTAGAAGGACCGACGAAAACACAAGTAAATTATTTGTTTCATGATCCTTTGTCTCTAGCTCTTAGAGATACCTTGTATTCAATTTATCACATTTGAAATATATCATTGTTGTTTTTGCTAGTATACATTTTCATTCTTAATTATATTTTTTTATTCATCAAGCAAATTTGTTTGAATTTAAGAAAAATTTAAGAAACCTTATTCACCCCCCCCCCTCTAAGGGCGCCCCACGATCCATCACTTGGTGTCAGACTGAGGGTTACTCCAAAATGGGTTTCACCACCAGGAGTAATGGCTAAAAACACTTACGTGTTTTCTGAGGGGCAAGGTATAAGTAGACCTCCCTTATTCACGGGCACTGACTACAACTATTGGAAAGCTCGAATCCAATGCTTTCTAATAACACAAAATATTGATGTTTGGGGCATGGTAGAAACATGCTACACTGCTCCTATAACTGTATTAGGAAGTGTTTCCATGGAAAAACCCAAGGATAAATGGGATTAAGCTGATAAGCTTCGCTGTAAAAATAATGCTAAGGCAATGAACGCCTTATTTTGTGCGTTAGATAGGACTGAATTTAATCGTGTTTGTGCATGTGATACTGCATATGATATATGGAATCTTCTTGAAGTTACTCATGAAGGTACATTGCAGGTGAAGGACTCGAAGCTTTTCCAGTTAAAATCAGAGTTTGAGAAGTTCAAAATGGAGGTTGATAAGGATGTAGACTCCTTGTGCACAAGGCTCAACAAGATAGTGAACGACTCAAGGATTTTAGGAAAGAATTTCTCAAATGGAGATTTGGTGAGAAAAATACTTAGATCGCTTCCCCCGAAGTTTAATCCAAAAGCGACTATCACCTCGGAGTCACACAATCTAAAGTCTCTCCAAATTGAGAATCTAATAGGCAACTTAAAAACCCAAGAAGTAGAGTTCAGGATTCAACAACAAGAGTATAGCCTGGAGCCAAGAAAGAAATCTTTGGCGTTGAAGTCCAAGAAGGAAGAGGAAAGTGAGTCCAATGAAAGTGACGATGGAGATGAATAAAGCCTATTTGTGAAGAAATTCAAGAAATTCATGAGAAATCCTGAAAGAAAACTTCTTTAAGGAAATTTTTCAAGAAGCAAGAATCGGGGAATAGGAAAGTAAAAGCACAAGCTGATGGAGAGGATGACGAAGATAGACCACCACCTAAGTGCTATAATTACAGGAGAATTGGTCACATAAAGAGCAAGTGCCCAAAGTATCTGAAAGAGCTGAAGGAGAAGCGAAACAGAAAGAAAGATATAAGAAAGTTCTGAAGGCAAAACATGGGATGAAGCCACTTCTGATGAATCAAGCATTTCAGGATCAGAAACTGAAGAGGAGGCCAACACGTGCTTGATGGGAAAGAGCGTTCATCACATGATGATGAAAGCAGGTCCAGAGCGAAACTGTGGTAACTCATGAAACTTATGATGATTTATATTCTGAATTTTTAAGAACCTGCAAATATTTAGATAAAAAACTGGATGAAATTCAATTGATTAAATCTGAAAATAAATTGTTAGTAAAAGAAAATAAAAAATTAAAAAATGAAGTAAAAGTACTTGGAAAGGAGAAAGCAACATTAAGAGGATTGTCCCTCTTTGACAAAGATACTAGAGCTTGAGAAAGATCTCTCTAAGACTCAGACTCGGGTTGAAACTCTTACAAGAGAGAAAAAGGCCTTAGAGAGATCTCTAAAGTTTTCTCAGTTTCAAGTGGAAGGCAGCAGAAAGTCCTTCGTAAACCGATGCGACACCATTGTTGTTGAAAATAATATATTAAGGGCATAAGTTCGTGATTTAGAAATGACCACTAACAAATTTAGAGTGGGCCAAAAATCACTAAATATGATTTTGACAAACTAGTACTATGGTTCTGAAAAATTCAGTCTTGGATACTCACCTGAACACTATCGCCCGGCGACATCCATTGTCGTTGGCGATAAGAACAAGTCCAAAAAATCTTTTTTCCAAAATAAAAATATAAAAAAACTACTGTCCTTGTAGCTTCCAGCAAAATGTCAAAATTTATTTTAAAAAACCCGTTGACTTCTTTCATTAAGTGTGTCAAATGTAATAAGTTTGGTCACACAACAGACACTTGTAAGAAGACGGGACACTATTCTGTTAAACAAATATGGGTACCTAAGGCTTCCACCTATTCTATGGGAGGAACCTTTTGGGTAATCAGATTTTTACTCTCATCCTCTTTCTAGGTGTGTTGGCAGGCTAACGACAAAGAAGACGTGTGGTACTTGGACTCTGGGTGTTCCAAGCACTTGACGGGCAATAAATCAAAGTTCCTTAGCCTAGAGATGAAGAAAGGAGGAGTAGTTACTTTTGTTGACAACAGAAAAGAAAAAATCATCGGCATTGGAGTAGTAGGTAACAAATCATTTACTATCTCAAATGTTTTGTATGTTAAATGTTTGAAGCATAATTTAATCTCTATAAGTCAGTTATGTGATGTTGGATTAAATGTCTTATTTGACTCGTCTTCAAACTTATGCAAAATTATTAACTCCAAAACAAATTATACTGTTATTACTGCTCCTAGGTTTCAAAATGTCTGCATAATTAAATTTAATGATTTGTCACATTCTTCATTAAAGTGTTTTATATCTAAAAATGATGAGTTAGATTTGTGGCATAAACGTTTTGGACATTCGAGTTCCAAGCTAATTATAAAATTGTCTCAAAACAAACTTGTTAAAAGTTTAACTTTTTTGCATGGAAATTTATCGTCTTTATGTTCACCATGTAAAAAAGGAAAATTTTCAAAGTCTTCATTTAAAAGCAAAAATGCCGTTTCCACCACTAGGCCTTTAGAATTGATACATTTGGATTTGTTTGGTCCTGTTAATAAACTAAGTCTAGGTGGTAGAAAATACACCTTTGTTTTGATTAATGATTATTCTCGCTTAAGTTGAACAATTTTCTTAACGTCTAAATCTGATGTGTTTTTAGAATTTTCCAAATTATGTATACGTGTTCAAAACGAACTAGAGTTAAAAATAAAATGCATTCGTTCAGATCATGAGGTGAATTTGATAATGAAAATTTTGTTTCTTTTTGCAATGAGTTAGGAATTAAACATGAATTTTCCGCTCCTCGCACACCTCAATAGAATGGTGTGGTAGAGAGGAAAAATAGAACTTTGCAAGAACTAGCTCGCACTATGCTATCTGAATACAAATTACCCAGATCATTTTGGGCCGAAGCTGTTAGTACTGCTTGTAATGTTATTAATCGTGTTATGCTTCGACCTCTCTTAAAATTAACATCTTATGAGTTATATTTTCAAAAGAAACCAAATGTGTCTTATTTTAAAGTTTTTGGTTGTAAATGCATTGTTTTGAATACTAAGGATAATTTAGGCAAATTTGATGAAAAGTGTGATGAAGGTATTTTTATTAGCTATTCTTCAACGAGTAAAGCTTATAGAGTTTACAACAAAAGGACTAAAATGGTTGAAGAATCTGTACATGTTAAATTTGATGAGTTTTTCCCTTCTGTAAAAGCTAATAATACAGGTAAAGATGAAGAGTCCTCCCCTCTACAAAGTTTGGATGATGATGAAATCCTTGGAGACAAAGATAAAGAAAAAGGAGTCGAACAAGAAGAAGAAGAAGATCAAGAATATATGCCTCCAAGTGAATTAAGATTCTCAAAAGATCATCCCCAAGATTTGGTTATTGTAGAACCGTCAAGATGGGTAAGTACTCGTTCATCCGTACGTGAGTTATTCTCTAATATGTGCTTTATTTCCGATATAGAACATAAAAGTGTTGAAGCTGCTTTAAATGATAATTCTTGGTTTTTAGCTATGAATGACGACACTACTAGAAAACATACTTTTAGCCACGGTAGATTGTCGTGGATAAAAGTCCAAAACCGTGACTAAAGCCTTTTAGCCATGGCCTACCCACGACAAATGGGCGTGGGCAATGCGAGCATGGCTAACAGTATTAGCCACGCTGAATCAGTGGCAAATAAGTTTTAGCCACAAATTTTAGCCACAAATTAAAATCGTGGCTAAAGGGCCTATTTTCAGTAATTATTATCCACGGTTCAATTGTCGTGGCTAAAAGCTCTTTTTTGCCACGGTTCAATTGTCGTGGCTAAAAGCTCCTTCTTTCCTCACATAAAAAAATCCGTAGTCGCGGCCCGCCGCTGCCGGCCGCCGCCCGCCCGCCCGCTGCCGGCCGCCCGCCGCCAGCCGCCGCCCGCCGTCTGGCCGCCGCCCGCCCGCCGCATCCCACGGGCCGCCCGCGTCCCACGGGCCGCGCGCCCGCGAGCCCAGCTTAATTCAAACATTCATTGCAGAATGAGCAATATAAACCAGAAATAGAAGTTTTAACTGGCGGTTTGGGACTAAAAAATACCCATTTTTGCCACGGATTAGGATTCCGTGGCTAATACTAATAGTATTTGCCACGAAATAGGCAAACCGTGGCAAAACTTTTTTTATTTGCCACGACTTAGTCATCCGTGGCTAATAGTAACTTATTAGCAACGGAATAAGTACCGTGACTAATACATCATTATTAGCCACGATTTTCCCCCGTGGCAAAAAAACTGTGGCTAAATGTTTGTTTTTTATTAGTGCGAGCTTAATCAATTTAAACACAATATGGTTTGGAAGTTAGTAGAAAGACCGTCAAATCATCTTGTTGTAGGGGTAAAGTGGATTTTTAAAAATAAACTAGATAGTGAATCTAGGGTCACTAGGAACAAAGCTAGACTCATAGCAAAAGGTTATTCACAAATAGAAGGAATAGATTTTGATGAAACCTTTGCACCCATAGCACGTTTAGAAGCAGTTAGAATATTTCTTGCATTTACTAGTTTTGAAAGGTTTAAACTATTTCAAATGGATGTTAAAACTGCTTTTCTTAACGGGTATATTAAGGAGGAGGTTTATGTAGAACAACCTCCAGGCTTTGTTGATGTTAAATTCCCTAATCATGTTTTTAAATTAAAAAAAACCCTTTATGATTTGAAACAAGCACCCCGAGCATTGTATGATAGATTGACTATTTATTTTTTTAAAGAATGATTACAAAATGGGTAGTGCTGACTGTACTCTATTTGTTAAACATATTAATGATGATCTTAAAGTTTTACAAATATATGTTGATGACATTATTTTTGAATGCACAAATAAAAAATTATGTGATAGTGTTATAGAAATTATGAAGAATGAATTAGAAATGAGCATGGTAGGCAAACTCACTTATTTTCTTGGTTTTCAAATTACTTAAAAGCAGATGGAATTTTTATTTGTCAATCTAAATAAATTCATGATGTTTTAAAAAGATTTGGGTTTGAAAATCTAAAACAAGCAAATACCCACATGAGTGTCTCATTAAAGTTAGGAAATGATGAAAGTGGAATATCCATAGATCAAACACTATATAGAGGAATGATAGGGTCACTGTTGTATTTGACTTCTTCTAAACCTAACATTATGTCCGTTGTATGTTTATGTACTAGATTTCAAGCTAATCCCAAAGAGTCTCATTTAAAAGCAGTTAAACGTATTTTTAGATATCTTATTGGCACATCTAAGTTAGGTTTGTGGTATCCTCACAACGATACCTTTATATTACACGGCTTTTTTAATTCTGATTATGCTGGTTGTTCATTAGATCGTAAAAGCACCAGTGGCACCTGTCACTTACGTGGCCCTTCACTAATTTCATGGTTGAGTAGGAAACAGAATTCTTTTGTCTTATCCACCGCTGAGGCCGAGTACATGGCACTAGGCAGTTATTGTGCACAAACTCTGTGGATGAAGTAAACTTTAGAACACTTTGGAATTGTTCATGAAACAATTGAGTTAAAGTGTGATAATAAAAGTGTAATTGACTTAACATATAATCCAGTTCATCATTCTAGGTCCAAACACATTGACGTACACCACCATTTCATAAGAGGCCACATAAAACAAAATACGATCAAAATCTATTTTATAAGCACTGATTTACAGCTTGTGGATATTTTCACGAAACCACTACCAGATTCCCATTTTTCATCATTAAGAACAGAACTAGGAATCCTAGACATTTCAAACTAATGAGTCTCTATAGTAAGCAAAATAAGAAAAACACTTAAATTGCTAAGAACATGAAATTAAACCAAAATAAAAATACATAAACCATAAATGTGAACATCACATACTAAGTCTCATATTATTACAGCAGCACAACAACACATACTAAGTCCCACATAATATTACAGCACAAAGTTTTTTAAAAAATTAAGAAACTTCACTGTCGCCGGTGACAGTGACTATCGCCGAGCGATAGCATTAACTTGTCCAGTCATCCTGAAAATCTTCAGAAATTTCTACTATCACCTGCACTTGTCTCCCCTTGCTCATCAAATGAACTGTGCTCACTGCTTCTCATCCGGCGTGCTCGGCGAGTAGATGTACGGGGAGGCTTCATGACCGTATTCTCCCATTCTGCCATCTCTGATGGAGTGGGCTTCAACTTGAGGCTTTTTGTCAGAAATTTAAAAAATTTCTGAACTCCCAAAAAGTTCTTCTTCACTTCCCTCCCGTGTTCTTCAAACGACTCTCGCAAGTCATCCAACCCTTCTCGCAACGATCCACCTCTTCGAATTGGTGGGTTACGGATAGTGGACACAGGTTCACTACTCCCTTATGACCCTCCTCGTGTTGATCGGCCGATGGAAGGTGTTCCACTCGTCGAAAATATGGATGGAATACAATCGTTGAAGTACAAATCTGGGTCTATCCGAGTGTATTTCTTATATAAAATGCGTTGGATGACGCTCAAAGTGGTAGTGCATTTAGTTTCTTCCAATTAGGACTCTTTAACGTAAATACATAACATATTATTGAAAGGATAAAGTCCGCCATGTCAAACAGCTCCCGCTCCAAAATCATGTATGTAACATAACTCAGTTGAGCCGTTATCTTCCATGTATCATCGGATTTGAGTAAGACAGTGTGCCTCAATATGTCTTGCACTAGTCGCGCATCCTCAGTGAGCATGGTCGTAGGTTTAATAAGTGTTTTGGTGGAATTTCCATGCAAACCAAATTCAACAGTATCCAATCTCTATCCTTCCGATAGTTCTCTACTACATCTAAGGTATTTTCATGCTCTATTAACCTAAACTCTTCTCTAAGGTTTTAGTGGGTTATCTATACAGCCTGCCCTTGTATATTAGATCGTACTCCACCATTCAGTTCCGTGAACCGCAGATCTTTGAGATAATTATAGAACTCTCTAATTAGCATGGAGGAAAATGTATCTGGAATAATAATAGACATTATTCCCGCCATTGCTAACAGGTCGTGGATGTGTGCATGACGGGTGGGGTCGAATTCGATCACCCGTCCGATCCCTATGTTAGCATTTTCAATTCATGGAAATGTTTGATATGAAGTATATGAATCACTGCCTGTGCTTCTACGGGCTTTGGAACTGGAAGCCATTGCTGCAAATAAAAAGTTTTTTTTAACAAACAAACAGAATCGTTTTTTTGTATCGCTATCCGGCGACACCCACTGTCGCCGGGCGATATCAGAAATTGGTCTTCCTCCATTTCTGACTCCAGATCTATGTTTTAACTCATCCAAACTACCAGATCTGAAAGTTTGTTTTTGAACAAAACACGTTACAAACACTTAGATCCCTCAATATATGCACATTTTTCACCAACACAAAGAAAATTTCTCATGGTCAATCTTACTTCAAAACTTGGAAATTTGTCATCTAGGGTTCCATGCTCCACTATACAAACACTTAAATCCACAAAAATCTAAAGCATGAAAGCAAAAAATCAAAGTTCCTTACCTTGGTCTTAGGTTTTCGCCGTCGTCCGATTCGAGTTCCGCGACCAGCCTTCAGGTAAAACTGATAGATTTGATGCCTTTGACCTAATGGCACCATTTTTATATTTTTTGCACTATCGCCAATCGGCGATACCCGGTATCGCCAAGAGACAGTGACAATTCACTATTCCACCAATTTTTCTTCGTTACTCAGATTTAGGCATTGTGTAATGTATGTTTTTTTGAGTTCCCAATAGCTTGGTTCCATAGTTCAAAATTCTTATATCTGTTCTCCATACTTAAGTGATAGTGTTCTTAAACTCATGAAATTGTTTTTGCATGCCTCTAAGTATGAGAAATCTTTTAGTTATGATAATGTTCTTTCACTCACGGTTGTGCAAATCATCATATGCATTCACCTTACTACATGTGTGAATTGTGAATATTCTACCAAAACCGCTAGTGTTGCATGTTCCTGCAAATGCTTTATTCGAGTTTGTACAGTGCACCACTAATATTTAATTATCATGTATGCTCTCACAAGTGAATTCTGACTCCATTGTCCAGCCAAACAAAAACATAATGATAAAAAATTGTATGGTCCCAAAAGTGCACACCTTTGGTGATACGTTTCACACAAAAAAAAACAAATAATAAAGGGCTGACAAGGAACCTCCACCAAACAATAATTACCCTCCTGATAAGTTTTAATAAGTATTGTGAGGTTGAACACTTTAGAAAGAATTATAAAGTGTCTTGTGCAAATCTTTAACTGGATAATTTTTGTTGTTGTGTGCTCCGCACTCTTGGGTACAAGTATAGCTCAGCATATCCAACTCTATGTTATGTTGTTTTTTAACATTCCCCATGTTCATGTATTTGTAAGAGCCTGCATAAGTGTTTCCGACACCATATCACGTGCACACAACATTATCCTCTCTAAAAGTTCTTCTTATGAGAATTGGACTGAAAATTTTTACAAAAATATTATTCACTAGTGTATGTATTTGTGATATAGCTGGCTGAACATTTTCAATGTTAGTGTTTACTCATTTCTTTCTTTACTATACATTGCTCACCTGTCCTATCTAGAGTTTCTCTTTTGTGTTTTTCCTTCTTTAGCTTTCGCCCCACTCTAATAAATCTTTTTACAATACCAAAGGGGGAGAATTTTCAAAGGAAATCATTCATATACACTCACAATACTTGAGAATTTTCATATACACTCATAATCATTATATTAACCACGTAAAAGTTCAATATGCTTAAATTTAGGGGGAGTACACATATAGGGTGAGTGTTTCATCAAAGAGCAATTTGTGCACATACACATGCTTCGTCTTGATACTCAAATCGGGTGCACCCTATAATATTCATGATTTGTTTCTTCGTGGATTTATTATTATCAAAAGGGGAGATTGTTGGAGCATGCGTTCCACGCTTCCTAGTTTGCTAATAACAAATTTTGTTTGTATTGTTTTTTGGGTGTTTTGGTGTACAGATATCACAGGTCTATCTCTAATATCTTTTGGGTGATGAATCGGATCAGAACTGAGCGCAGAAGATATGGCCAGGCGATATTGAATAGCGCCGATAGGCGATATCGCCACTCGACGCATTTTCATTTGACGCTCGACGAAGCTCGTGGGAGACGTGGCCTCTGTTACATCGCTATCGCCAGACGGTGATATCCAATATTGCCAGGCTATAATGCATGTTCGACGATCGATAGATCTGCGATGCGAAATGAGGAGTTCGTGGGACACGTGGCAGTAGTTACCGATATCGCTAGGTGGTGATACCGAGTGTCACGAGGTGATATCGCCATAATATAAAAGCCATTCAATTTCTTGTGGAAATTCTGAATTTTACTACCTGGAGTGTACTCTCCTATTAAGACGATTCAGAGAGCTCCAAATCTCAGATATACTCCATACTCTCACGAGGTCCAAAGCGCGGAAGATTGACGACACGTTCGCAGCATTCGAAGCAACTCTAGCAAGGATTCGTGGGCATCTTCAGCGCATTGTTTGAAGGGAGTGTCTAGCCTAAAGTATTCAATTTGTTTTGTTCTTGTTTCTATTATTTTCTCATTGTAATTGAGAGGGTAAATCGCCGCCTTGTGCGTGGCGTCTAGGTCCTTGTGTGGCTTAGGAGGAAATCATTGCCTTGTGAGTGGCATCCATGTCCTTGTGCGGTTTAGGGAGAAATCGTTGCCTTGTGTGCAGTGTCTAGATAGTGATTAGATCTAGGGGGAGGCTAGTAGCAAGATCTAGGAAGAGATATGCTTTAGCCTGTCGGTTCTTGGTAAAATGACCGACGAAAACACAAGCAAATTATTTGTTTCATGAGCCTTTGTCTCTAGCTCTATAGAGATACCTTGCATTCAATTTAACACATTTGAAATATATCATTGTTGTTTTTGCTAGTATACACTTTCATTCTTTAATTATTATGTTTTTATTCATCAAGCAAATTTGTCTGAATTTAAGAAATATTTAAAGAAACCTTATTCACCCCCCCCCCCTCTAAGGGCGCCGCACGATCCACAATAATTTCCAGAGACTCATATTGTTATAAAAACTATTCTACCAAAATTTCATAAGGATCCAAGGTCATATGACCCTTCAATATTTTCCTAAAAGGTATAGGCCTAAACTATCCCTAATTGGTTTAAGTTGTGTGCCTAAGTCTAAATGTCACCAAGTGCATGCAAGGACATATCACCCCATGTCCTTCACAAACCCCCAATGTTCAACCTTAGTGTTTGAAGTAGGGTTCTAGGGAAAATCCACCTTAATCCACCACAAACTTCACGTGGGGGTGTTAATGTCATAACAAGTCAGTGGCCCAAGTTTCAACCTTTGTTGAGGTGATTTGGTCACTCAACACCTCAAGGGACAATTTAACCTAATTAACGCTTTTCGAGCCTAGGCTAAGGTTTACCAAATTCCAAACCAATCCGTCTCCAAATGGACTGAAATTTTATACAGCGTCCTATATTGACCCAAAGAAACACTCACCAAAATTTGGGAGGGTTTGGTGGTCATTAGACCCTTTAAATAATTCATATATGAATTATTAAATTTCTACAAAAAACTTTAGGAAACTTCTTTCCAAAAACTCCCATTTTTGGATATGCTTTAAGTATAGGTAAGAGTGATCCCCATCAAAAGTTTCAAGTCATTTGGATGGATGGATGGATTGATGGGAGCAATGAAAATAATCTCTGATCTAGCCTAGGTATAGACCTCACCAAAATGATTGTTGTGGTATGACCTAAACTATAAATTGGTTTAAATCAATTTTTAATAAAACTAGACTCTTAGGGCTACAACTTTCATGTATACCACTTTTACTGTAGTAGAGAGTAAGAATTTTTAATAATTAATTTAATACACCCCAAACAATGTGATAGGAAATACATAAATCAAAATTTAATACACTAGAACTATCACAGATCTTAAAGCAGATCGAGTGGCTCTGGCATTGTCTTCTTCCTCTAGCCAATGGCTGAGATCAACCCGACCTAGAGCATATTACAAGCCCATTTGCCGGCCATTCGGCCACATCCCTGGCCGGCCACCACTGCCACCACCTCCGTTGAGGTGGGGGCTATCGCCGGGTGGTGGCATGGCCGCCGGAGGGGGGATTTCCGGGAAACTCGAGACGAAGCTTAAATCTGAAAATTTATGGAACTTGAAGCGTGGAATCGGCTCAACTGAGCATGATTCTTATCTCTAAAAATTCCTAAGATCTAACCCATGAAGGAGTAGAGGAGAACCTGATTTGCAGCCTGAAGACGTGCGCTTTGCCTCCTCACCATTTCGGCCATCGAGCTTCTAGCTCCTTTGTAACTTCTACACCAACCTCAATGGAAATGAAAAGGAATCAGGGGAAATGATTGCCCTTGCCCTGGTGAAGGTCCTTGAAGAGGGAATTTGGGAGAGGAGGCTTATAACTCCCAAATGTCATTAAACTCCATTAATGGCCATTAACTCCACCCCTTCGGTTTCAACCAAATTATGGGGCTGATCCAAATTGATCGCCACCCACCTCCAGAAACTCCTCCTCTCAATTAGAGGAATAAAATCCCCATAAAGGTGGGAGTTATGGAGCCTCCATGGCCATGATGGCCATTAATCTCAAACTTTGCACTCTCCCCAAAATCACTAATTCCAGAAGCTTAGTTCGACGAAATTTATTCCATTCGTCGAACTCTGGTCGACGAATCTACTCTATTCGTTGATCTCCGTTCGACGAATATGGCCCGTTTGACGAAGGCTGAACCTTGTTTAGCAACTTGCTCTGTTCGTTGAACTTCGTTCGACGAACTCTGGACTCACTTCAGCAACTTGCTCTGTTCGTCGAACTCTGTTCGACAAACGCTATACCTAGTTTAGCAAACTTGCTCCGTTCGTCGAACTCTTAACAGAGATCGACGAACTCTTAACCTAGTTCAACACTTGCTCCATTCATCAAACTCCGTTCGATGAATGCTGAAGCTAGCTTAGCAAACTTACTCTGTTCGTCGAACTCCATTCGACGAATATGCTCCTAATTCCAAACAGGCCCAATTCGACGAATATGCTCCGTTCGACGAATTACTCACTAAGTTCGACGAATCCGACCGGTTCTATGATTTCTAAATATTTGGTAATTAAGACTTACTATTTGCAGCACAAGTTGTTTCACACCTTAATTCCCATGTTCCCCCAAACCCTTTAGTGCTTCCCAGGGTTTTGTCATGACCCAGTCATGACAAAACCATCCTACGGGTCTAGAAGTCTGAGGGATGTTACACAACCTCTGCAAAATGGTTTTCAAACTTATGCAAGGGAAGTTTGAAATGAGCAGTATGGGTGAGCTGAAGTATTTCTTAGGACTTCAGGTGAAACAATCTGAGGATGGAATTTTCATCTCTCAGACAAAGTTCACCAAAGAGTTGATTAAGAAATTCAGAATGGTGAACGCAACCTATATGAGTACTCCAATAGGTTTAGCTACGTCTCTAGACAAGGATGAGAAAGGGAAACCTTTCGATGAAACCAAGTATATGAGCATAATTGGATACTTGCTCTATCTTACTGCTAGTTGGCCTGATATAATGTTCTCAACATGTGTATACGCTAGATATCAAGTGAACTCTAAGGAATCTCACTATACGGCTGTAAAGCGAATTTTGAGATATTTTAAGGGTACACCAAATATTAGCTTATGGTACCCAAGAAATACTGACAGAGAACTAACTGGATTTTCAAATGCTGACTTCGCAGGTAGCAAAGATGATAAAAAGAGCACTTCCGGGACATGTTAATTCCTCAAAAGACGGCTTATTTCATGGAGCAACAAGAAGCAGAATTGTGTCGCAACTTCTACTACTGAGTCAGAGTATATCTCTGCGGACAGTTGTTGCGCACATCTTCTTTGGATTAGGAATCAACTCGAAGATTACAAACTAAAATTCCAAGAAATTCCTATGTTTTGCGACTCTTCCAGCGCAATAGTTATTGCCAACAATCCAGTCTCCCACAACCGGACAAAACACAACGAGATACGATACCACTTCATCCGGGAACATATGGAGAATAATGACATAGCCCTCAGCTATGTCGCGACAGACAAGCAGGTGGCAGATATTTTCACGAAGCCGCTGGATGAGGCCAAATTCTTCTTTTTCAAGACTGAACTTAGCATGATCAACATGGGATCCTGAATTGATCATATCTGAAGTCAAGGAATTAATCACAGATTATGGATTTCTCAGGAACTCAAGTGATTTTCTCGAGAACAAGTTGATTTCACGAGAAACGTCATTTCACGAGAAAAGACTAAGTCCATTTCTCGGGAAAAGACTAACTCCACTTCTCAAAAAAAGACAACTCTATTTCTCGAAAGCAGGCTCTCTGGACTTCTCGAAAAACTAACTCCATTTCTCGGGAAAAGTAAAGTGGATTTTGTTAGGTACACTGTTAATATGTACCAGATTTGGAGAAGCCTCATATTAATGAATAATATACATCAATTTGTATTTGATGTATGTTTGAGTTTCATTGTGCAGGTTTAAGATTTGGAAGAAAACTTTCTAAGTACAAGTGTCGACACTTGTGAAGAATTATGTCGACACCTAAAGAAGAAGTTGAGTCAACATCCAGGCATTGTGTTGACACCAACAGAAGAAGCTGTGTCGAAACCCAGACTTGTGTCAACACTTGTGAAGAATTGTGTCGACACGTAAAGAAGAAGCTGAGTCGACACTCAGACTTGAGTCAACACCTGAGCCAGGAGTTATGTCGACACTGAAAGCAGAAGCTATGTCGACACCCAGGAGTTATGTCAATACTGAAAGCAGAAGCTGTGTCGACACCCAGGAGTTATGTCGACAATGGAAACAAAATTATGTCAACACAGAAGGCTTGTGTCGACACATTTAACAGATGTTGTGTCGAGTACCAGAAGAATGACTATGTCGACACATGGAGTGTTGTGTCGACATCATCAAGACTTGTGTCGACACTTAGTCCATTTGTGTCGATACATATGAAGCAGTTTGCTGAGTGGTTCATGCTGAGTTGGAAAGTCTTTGAAGAATCAGCTGACATAACCAACTGGTCTGACAGCTTTGTTAGAATTGTCAAAAGACTATTACAAACCGGATCAGCCGGTAATCAGGAGGAAACTCTATATAAACGATTGGTTCGATACAACATAAGAGGTGACAATAGCAAGAAAAGAGAACATACAACACTAAGAAGTGAATCCTTCAGAGAGTTTTCTACAACAAGAAAAGGGGAAACCCTTACGAAGGCAGATTCAGATCAGTCTGCAAGAAAGATTCAGATCTCATTCTGAATTCAAGGAGGAAGCTATCTGAAGATCAACTTCTACATCAAGTGAAGATCAACCTTATTTTGTTCTATCAAGAAGCTTTGAAATGGCTAAGTTAGGTTGGATCTGAAGATCAGTCTATTCAAGAACTGATCAAGAAGCTCAAACTAGTGAAGAGATTCATCTGGTGAAATTTCTGTATCTCCTAATCAAACAATTTCTGGTAGGATCTGTTGTAAGATCTGCGTTGTAAGCCTGTAATTATAAAGGCTAAGGTAGGGCTTTTTCCTGAGTTGTAGGAGTGGGGTTTCACTCTGAGTTGTAATCCTAGTGACATAGGGTGAGGTAGGGTTCTTGCGGAAGAATCTGAGGTAGGACTTGTATAAGTCTGAGTTGTAGGAACCATTATTGGTTCTGGGCTGTAAGATCTGTGGATCTGAGAAGAAAGAAGGAAGTTAGGCCGAATCTAGTACACTGCTAGACAGGCGAAGGGGGAAAGTGGATGTACACATACCTTGGGGAACCACTATAAATTTGGTGTATGCTGTGCTGTGTTCATTATTCTGTAGTTTACATTATTTCTGTGCTGAGATAAATTTTGCTATTTTCCTAAAAGTTTGAAGGAAAAATTAGAACTTATTCACCCCCCCCCCTCTAGGTGTCTAGAAATCAAGTCTTTCAAGTGTTATCAGAGAGAGGTTACTCAAAGATTGACCTAACAGTCTGAGTGGATCTCCAAGGCAAATAACAGATTTCAAGAATGGGTTCAATAGAGAATCAGAAGGAATTTGGATCTATGAAACTGTCTATCTGCAGGAAAGAATGCTTTGACATATGGAAGGAAAGGGTCAGGTTGTTGATGGAAGCATCTGATCCAAGAATCTACATCACAGTACAAGAGGGTCCCTTCATTCCAATGAAGGTATCAGTTCTGGATGAAAATGTTAAAACTCATAAGAGCTATTCTAAAATGACTAAGGATGAGATCATCCTGACAACATTAGATAAAAGAGCACAAAACGTATAGTAAGTGTTATAGATGATGCCACATTTCAGAATCTGGTGCACTGTAAAACCTCCAAGGAAATGTGGGACACCCTGATTGTCTACATGGAGGGAACAGAAGAAGTCAGATAGGACAGGAAATCTATGCTGAATAAAGAGTATGAGACCTTTAGAAAAGCCAAGACTGACAACATAGCTGAATGTTACAAGAAGTTCTTCAGGATTGTCAATGAGCGGATGATCTATGGAAGAGTCTTCAGCACATATGAACTGAATGACAAGTTTCTCAGGTCACTAACAAAGGACTGGGACACAAAGATATTTGCCATCAGAGAAGTGGCCAAGCTTGCTGATACACCTCCACCCATATTATTTGGAAACTGCTGTCATATGAAATGCAGCTCACTGCCAGAAAAGAGGAGGAGAAAAGCAGTAGGCCTAAATACAAAGAAAGGTTTGTTGCCTTCAAGGCTGAAGGAATAAGAAAGGGTTGGAAAAAGTCCTCTTCTTTACCCAGAAGGAGTGCTGAGGCTGAAGAAGAAAATCTTGACAACAACACATCAGATAGCCACACCTCTAATGAGGACTTTGCAGCCTTTACAAGACAATTCCAAAGGTTCATGAAAAAGAAGAAATGGAGAACCAAGCCATCAACATCCTTTTCCAAGGATGAGTATTACAAGAAAAAGAAGACTCCCAAGGAGGACATGTATGCCTCAAAACCTAGTAAACAAACTAATACTAAGATTGTGTGTTATTGTTGCAACAGGCCTAGATATGTCATAGCTGACTGCCCAGACAAGAGGACTGAATCTAAAGATAAGAAGAAGCATCAAGTGAAAGGCAAGAAGGAGAAATACCTTGTTGCTCAGAAGAAGAAGAGTTGGACAGACTCTTCATCTTCAGGATCAGAAGATGAAGATAATACAGAAGCATATGTTGGGCTAATCTCAACAGAAGAGGATTCTAGGGAACTAGAATTCCTACAAATGCTGGACTCCATAAATGGAGCAGAAGACTATTGCTGTAGAGGGTTGATGGATCTATCAGAAAATAATCAGTGCCAGGATCAGCTTGGTCCTAGTAAGGTATACAGTTCTCCCTCAGCTTCAGATTATTCCACTGCATCAGAATCAGAAACTTCTACGTCAAGAGATGTGGATGGTTCTGAATCAGATGGGGATGTGCATCAACTCATTAATAAGTATGGTGGTTTGTTGCAAGCTCTGAAGAGGATTATGTTTCTTATCAAGGAGCAGGCCAAGGAGATTGAGTCTCTGAAGCAGTCTGCATCAGATTCAGCCTTGTTGATAGATTCAAAACTGAAGGAGATTGCCAAAATGAAAAACATTACTGTTATTTAGATGGGCACAATCTCTTTCAAGGAAAATCACATCAAGAAACTTGAGGCAAAACTTCAGCAAGAAAGAGAGTTAGTGGCTAAATTCTCTAAGCCAAAATCAGTCTTGCCTTTAATAGATAATTTCATTTCTCATAAAGGAAGGACTGGTCTATGTTTCAAGGGTAGAACTAGGGCCACCAATTTTCATAGAAAAGGTAAGGCCCCAACACAGCCACTAGCTACAAAGCTTCCTATTTTCTTTAGGAAAGTGATGCAAACAACAAACAGGTATGATCGTGATAGTACTCATGGTCACTGTGAGGATGAAGATCTCATGGGCAAGGGTGCAAATGCCCATAGATCACACTATAGGCAAGCCCATCAGGTTCAAGAGTAAGTCTTGGGTTTTACTGCTCCAGCACCTACACTCAACAGAACTGCTAGCAACCAAGCAGTAAAGTCTGTACCTAAGAGAAGGTATAATAGGTTTGAGTGTTGGTTCTGTGGCAAAGTGGACCATTTTGTCAGGTATTGTTGGTTCAACACAAGTGTTAAAACCAAGAGTAGTCTACCTGTCAGAACAGCTGCAGGATTTCAACCTAACAATGACCTAGGACCCAATAACAATTTGGGTTCTAAGGGTTAGTGATTCTGTATTTGATGCAGGTGAATCCAAGTGACCATACCCCTATATGGTACTTGGATAGTGGATATTCCAGACACATGACTGGAATAAGGAGAATGTTGAGGGACTATGTACCCATAGAGAATGGACCCAAAGTAATCTTTGGTGGATCATAAAAAGGAATCATCAAAGGATTTGGTAATATTTTTAGTGATTCAATTACTATCACTAAAGTGGCTTATGTGAAGGGTCTAAAACATAACCTGATCAGCATAAGTCAACTTAGTGATCTAGTTTATGAAATCTCCTTCCTGAAAGGGGAGTGCCAAATAAGAAGGTCAAGTGATCAAGAGATCATTTTGACTAGCACTAGGAAAGGGAATGTATATTGTCTTAACCTAGATTATGAGTTTGACAACTCACCCATTTGTCTAGTTGCAGGAGAAAAAGCTTCACTATGTGTCAAATGGCACAAGAGGCTTGCCCATCTGAACTATAAGTCAATAGGACAGCTATTTAGCATGGGGTTAGTGAGGAATGGTCCTCAAGTCAAGTGCCTTAAAGAGGGTGTGTGTTCAGCTTGCCAAAAGGGTAAACAGACTAAGTCCTCTTTCCATGCACTTGATATCAAAGATTCAATGAGATGTTTATATCTCTTGCATATAAATTTGTTTGGTCCTATGCCAGTTCATAGTCTTTGTAGGAAAGTATACACACTAGTTAATGTAGATGACTATTCCAGATACACATGGGTTTTCTTCTTAAGGTAGAAATCTGAAACCCAACTGTCTTCCAGACTTTTGTTAGATAAATTCAGAATGAACATAACAGTTCAGTGGTGAAAATCAGAAGTGACCATAGAACTAAATTTCAGTCTGAATGTATGACAAAGTTCTGTGATGAACTTGGGATTCATCAGGAATTCTCCTCACCTATAACACCTCAGCAAAATGGAGTTGCTGAAAGAAAGAATAGGAGTCTAATTGAGGCAAGTAGAACACTGCTTAATGACACTTCTCTTCCTGAGTACTTCTGAGCAGAGGCAGTAAATACTACATGTCATGTTCTCAATAGAGCCTCCATCAATAAGAAACATAAGATGACCACCTATCAGATTTTGAAAGACAGAAAACCAAACATTTCCTACTTTAGAATCTTTGGTTGCAAGTATTATGTTTTAGTTAATGGTAAGCACTACCAAACAAAGTTTGCTATGAAATCCCTAGAAGGGATATTTGTTGGGTACAACAATAATAGTAGGGCATACAGAATCTACAACTTAACTACCCAAGTTGTAGAGGAATCTGTCAATGTTGTATTTGATGAATCTTAGTTGATTGACAGTGAATTGTCTAGTTCTTCAGTTAGTTCTACAGGTCTAACAGACAGGCTGGACAAGCTGATCATCAATGAAGAGGTACCTGCTAGGATGGATGAGGAAAAAGATGCTTGCTGTCCATGGGGAGAACAAGACTCACTGGATGAAGAAGACAATGAGGATCATTAGGTTGAGGAAAATGAAGAAGGCCATGAGGTTGACAGATTTCCTCCAACAAGAAGACACTTGAAGGATCATCCAGCACACCAAATTATTAGTGATGCAAGTCAAGGTGTTTTAACAAGAAGCAAAAGTATGAACACAGTCCTATGTTCTAGCTTCTTGTCACAAATAGAACCCACAAAGTTTGAAGAAGCCATGCTAGACACAAACTGGATTGATGTTATGCAAGAAGAGCTGACTCAATTCAAAAGATGTAATGTATGGGACCTGGTTTCTAAACCAAAGGATCACAACATCATAGGAACCAAGTGGATCTACAGAAACAAACATAATGAGAATGGCACTATAATCAAGAAGAAGGTCAGATTGGTAGAAAAAGGCTATATGCAAGAGGAAGGGATTGACTTTGATCAAACTTTTGCCCCAGTGGCAAGGTTGGAGGCTATAAGATTGTTCTTGGCCTATGCTACCTATCAAGGGTTTAAGGTATATCAAATGGATGTAAAGTCAGCATTCCTGAATGGTGACTTAAAAGAGGAAGTCTATGTTGAACAACCCTCAGGTTTTGTAGACTCTCAATGAGAATAAGTTCTCTAGAGGAAAGATAGAAAAAACTCTATTCTTTAGGGAATCTAAAGGCAAGATAATCCTAGTCCAGATATATGTTGATGACATTATATTTGGTTCAACTGAAAACAACCTTTGTAGGAAGTTTGCTAAACTTATGCAAGGGAAGTTTGAGATGAGCAGTATGGGTGAGATGAAGTTCTTTTTGGGACTTCAAGTTAGACAGACTGATGATGGATTATCTATATCTCAGTCTAAGTTCACCAAGGAGTTGATTAAGAAATATGGTATGGACTCAGCCTCCACCATGAAAACTCCTATGTGAACAAGTATGCCTATAGGCAAAGATGAGGCAGGGAAACCTATTGATGAGTCTTTGTATAGAGGGATAATTGGCTCCCTACCTTATTTGACTGCTAGTAGACTTGACATCATGTATGCAACATGTGTCTATGCTAGGTACCAAGCTTGCCCAAAGGAATCTCATTATACTGCAGTTAAAAGAATTTTGAGATATCTTAAGGGCACACCTAATCTAGGCATTTGATACCCAAAGAATAGAGATTTCTTACTAACAGGTTTCTCAGATGCAGACTTTGCAGGATGTAAAGAAGACAGGAAGAGTACAACATGAACCTGTCAATTCCTAGGAGGAAGGCTGGTGTCATGGTGCAGCAAGAAGCAAACAAGTGTAGCTATATCAACAGCTGAGTCTGAGTATGTAGCTGCAAGTAGTTGTTGTGCACAGTTGTTGTGGATAAAGCACCAACTAGAAGATTATGACATCAAGGTAAGTAGAATTCCACTATTTTGTGATTCTACCAGTGCTATTTATATTGCTAAGAATCTTGTCTCATACAATAGAACCAAGCATATAGAAATTAAGTTTCATTTCATCAGAGAACATGTTGAGAAGGAAGATATTAGTCCAGAGTTTGTGAACACAAATAATCGAATAGCTGATATATTTACAAAACCTCTGGAAGAAATTAAATTCAATTGTTTTAAAATTGAATTAGGTATGTTGAACCTAGAATAGGTAGCACAAGCTTCCCTAAGAAGAATAAGTAAGTACAAAATTTCTCAGGAAATTTGTCTAAGTACAAAGTTTGTGTCGACACAAGCACAATTGTGTCGACACACTTAGTATGTTGTGTCGACAAAGAATAAGGATGTGTCGACACAGAAACAGTTTCTGTGTCGACAGAAGAATAGGTGTCGACACAACCTTGTCGAGACCTTATATCTAGAGGATTTTTCGTGTCGACACACAAACGTTGGTGTTGACAAAACTATGTCAAGACATGACCAGCCCGTGTCGACTCTGACACATGTATGTCGACATCTAGACATGTCGACTAAACCTAAGTTTTGTCGAGACCTAGGTCATTTATGTTGACACATGTAAAATTTGGTCGACTATGGCTCGTCTTTTGACCAGCCATTTACGCTAACACTATAAATAGGTCAAGCCAAAATCTGGTCGACTACGCTTTCAAAAATCTAGGATCTGCACCTTGTGTCGAAAAAGACCTTCTCATCTTTTCTCTTCCATCTCTCTCGATAATGGCGCCTCACCAAGATGATAAGGTGAATGAAGGATATGAGCTGGTTTGTGGAGGATTCATGACAGCTTCACAAGAAATCCAGTGTGTCATTACCCTAATTTCTGATAATCGATTAGAATTCTTGGTCTCAGAACCAATAAAAATTTGGAAAAAGGAAGTCATGAAATTCTATTCATCTACTACTATGGACCAGAAGGGAAGAAGATCAAAGCCACAGTTCAGGATTCACGAGTTGGACTAATGCTAAAGACTATCAGGAAATCACTCCAACTTCCCATGATTAAGGATGTTGAAGAAATTGTTCCATCCAGGACTAAAGAAACACTAAGTTGGTGCGAGCTAAATCTGAATATCAAGTTTGGATCATCTATTGCCCGGAAAGGGATGAATTCCCAAGGAAAGTTTCTGTCTGAGGTAGTTGGCAAGGTAATTCTTTGTAAGACTGGTGGACATGATAGAATTTCAGTCCACATGTTTAATTTGATGACAAGGATTATTTTCACCATAAAAAAAAGACTGGGCATCAATAGTTTTTGATAAGCTTCAAGAAGGAATAAAGAAACCAAATCTGGGAAGGATTTTGAGTTTATGTCTATCTGCTACAATACCAGATGTTTTGAACCAACTTCCAGGAACCAAAATTAACCACATGAGGAGGATGGATGTGAGAATTCTATCTAGATGGGATAGAGTTTTGAAAAAGGACGTATCTACTCCACAGAAAGTTGTTAAGAAAGATAAACAACAGAAAAAGGTTATTCCAGAAGCAGAATCCTCCAGTGATTCTGAAGAAGAAGTGGTCTTCAGTTCAGATGAAGACAAGCCACAAAAAGAAGCACAGGATCAAGTGGAGAGCAGTATGCTTTTAGAGCAATAGGTATTCTCCACTCCAGGGGAGAAAATCCTGAACCAGTAGTACAAGACACTGTACAAGTTGGGCTGCCTTCCCAAGGGGGAGGTATTACTATAGCTACTCTAGAAAGTGAGCATGTTGCTGATACTATTATGGAAATAGTGTCAGAAATCAACAATGAAGAACTGCTAAATGCTGAGGAAGAAGCACAAGATGAGCAGATACAAGATACTGTACAAAATATTCAAGTAAGTATCTCCTTTATAGAGAATGACCTAGACAAATATTTGGATATCTAGGGAAAACCATCTGATTTCCAAACAAATTTTGTTCCTCCTGTTCAGCTGCAGTAAGAGGTAACTATGGAAGAGCTATTCCCTGAACACCCAACAGCAAGGACTGAGGGGGAGCAGCAAATCATAGAAAAAGAACTTCCAGGAACTAAGGGGGAGATGTCTCAGCATGCCCCAACTGATAAGGAACCAGTAAATATACAAAGTTCCTCAGAATCTTCTGATGATGAAGAAGCCTCAATGGCTAAGAAAAGGAAGTTAGTTGCCTTAAGAAAATGGAGCTCAGGCTATAAAAAGGCCTTACATACAGTCACACCGCCACGTGCTCCAGGCATGGATTTCAGTTCCCTACTGGTCCAATTGCAAGTGAAATTAGATAAGAAAAGGCAGTCTTTGGAAAGGTATGTGGATGAAACACGTAAAGATTTGCAATTCAATCTGGCTCAAGATATCAAATCAATCAGTTCTGAAGTAAATCAAAATAAAAAAGAAATGACATATTGCTTCCAAAAGGGAGGAAATGTTGTGGTATACTTGGCAAAGCAACAACAAGAACTCGCTACTAAAGTGGAAGACATTGCAGTTAATCAAGAATATGTTCTTGAGAATCAAATCAGGATGAATGATAATCTCAAAGAGTCACACTTGCCATTCTTACACAGATTGATAATCTAACCACTACTCTTAAAGATGAAGTGTCCAAGCAGATCAAAGAAGATCTAGTTGCTATTCAGGACACATTTACAAAATCTCACAAGAATATTTCTGATTTCTTGCAGAAGTTCAGGAATTATTACAAAGAAGGCACAGATTATCTTGTTAACCAAGTCAGATTTTAGAAGGATGATTTGAGAGAACATATTGGAAGAGAAGTCATAAAGGGGGAGAGGGTGTTAGTCAAAGCCATCTAAGATCATGCTAAATGGATATCAAATAGAATCAGAGCAACTCTTGGATATCCGCCCTTGTGTGATGATGACAATGTTGCTAAGTCTGGAGTGCAACCTGCCTATATTGAAGGAGATCAACCTGAAGTTACTTAAGTTATTTACCCTCTAGCTGATTTTGGCATGGTTCACCAAGAAGTTCAGTCAATGTACAGCCCTCCACAGGAGGCTAAAAATATTATCATTGAAAAAGTGGAAATGTCAGAGGCTGCCAAGGAAGCTCAGAAGGAAGCACAACTGTCCAAGAAAAGGTTTGGAGAACAGACTGAGTTGAAGCCTGATTTTGAGCAATGGAGCCCTACTTCCAGGAACATTATATTGACTACCTGGAAAGCTGTGAAGTACAAGACCCATGAAAGGAGTAAATGGTATACTAAGCAAGAGTGGAACAAGTATCAAGCCAGACAGGAAGCCATTCTTCAATAAAGAAGGAAAGCAAAAGCTGGGAAGTTACCTGCTAATGCTCTGGAGACTAGCAAGTACTTCCCAAAGCCTTTTCATTATTTTGAAAGGCAAACGATAAGGGCTGAAGAACAGAAAAAGAAGGATCTGAAAGGAAAGAAACCTGCTGATGATGTTGAACCTACTATGTAGGCTCAGATCAAATCAGGAAAAAGCATTGTGATTAAGGAGCCTAATCAATTATATGATAGTTAGGATTATGTATAGAACAATGTAACCTTTTGGCTTTTGTTCTAAAGAAAACTGTGTAAACTTAAAATTTCTCTCTAATCAAATGAAATCATTTTCCGTATTCATTTCAGTTGTTTACAATATTTATATGTTACCCTGCAGTGAAATGTATGTACATCTATTTCTTTTTATGTTGTTTTATTATGAGTGATGTATTTTTTTGGCTAAAGGTTATGACTTCTCCAAATAGGGGGAGATTGTTGGGTATACTGTTAATATGTACCAGATTTGGAGAAGCCTCATCTTAATCAATGATATACATCAATGTGTATTTGATGTATGTTTGAGTTTCATTGTGCAGGTTTAAGATTTGGAAGAAAACTTTCTGAGTACAAGTGTCGACACTTGTGAAGAATTATTTCGACACCTAAAGAAGAAGTTGAGTCGACATCCAGGCATTGTGTCGACACCAACAGAAGAAGCTGTGTTGACACCCATACTTGTGTCGACACTTGTGAAGAATTGTGTCGACACATAAAGAAGAAGCTGAGTCGACACTCAGACTTGAGTCGACACCTGAGCCAAGAGTTATGTCGACACTGAAAGCAGAAGCTATGTCGACACCGAGGAGTTATGTCAACAATGGAAATAGAATTATGTCGACACAAAAGGCTTGTGTCGACACATTTAACAGATGCTATGTCAAGTACCAGAAGAATGACTATGTCGACACATGGAGTGCTGTGTCGACATCATCAAGACTTGTGTCGACACTTAGTCCATTTGTGTCGACACATGTGAAGCAGTTTGCTGAGTGGTTCATGCTGAGTTGGAATGTCTTTGAAGAATCAGCTAACATAACCAACCGGTCTGACACCTTTGTCAGAACTGTCAGAAGACTGTTATAAACCAGATCAGCCGGTAATCAGGAGGAAACTCTATATAAAGGACTGGTTTGATACAACATAAGAGGTGACAATAGCAAGAAAAGAGAACATACAACACTAAGAAGTGAATCCTTCTGAGAGATTTTTCTACAACAAGAAAAGGGGAAACCCTTACGAAGGCAGATTCAGATCAGTCTGCAAGGAAGATTCAGATCTCATTCTGAATTCAAGGAGGAAGCTATCTGAAGATCAACTTCTACATCAAGTGAAGATCAATCTTATTTTGTTCTATCAAGAAGCTTTGAAACTGCTAAGTCAGGTTGGATCTGAAGATCAGTCTATTCAAGAACTAATCAAGAAGCTCAAACTAGTGAAGAGATTCATCTGGTGAAATTTCTGTATCTCTTAATCAAACAATTTCTGGTAGGATCTGTTGTAAGATCTGAGTTGTAAGCATGTAATTATAAAGGCTGAGGTAGGGCTTTTTCCTGAGTTGTAGGAGTGGGGTTTCACTCTGAGTTGTAAGCCTAGTGACATAGGCTGAGGTAGGGCTGAGGCCTGAGGTAGGGTTCTTGGGGAAGAATCTAAGTTAGGACTTGTACAAGTCTGAGTTGTAGGAACCATTATTGGTTCTAAGCTGTAAGATCTGCGGATCTGAGTAGAAAGAAGGAAGTTAGGACGAATCTAGTACACTGCTAGATAGGAGAAGGGGGAAAGTGGATGTACCCATACCTTGGGGAACCACTATAAATCTAGTGCATGTTGTGTTGTGTTCATTATTATTTGGTTTACATTATTTCTATGCTGAGACAAATTTTTCTATTTGCCTAAAATTTTGAAGGAAAAATTAGAACCTATTCACCCCCCCCCCTCTAGGTGTCTAGAAATCAAGTCTTTCAGATTTCACCAGAACAGGCTTCTAAATTTCTCGAAAGGCATCTATTTTCTCAAGAAATGCCTGAGCGCCCGGATGATTTTTGGAAGAATTTGAACCGCCGATTCCATGTTTGATTTTATTTTATTTCTATTCTTAATTCTCATAATTATATAAATAGAAAAGTCCATAGAAATCCAAAACCACATTTTCAAACTGACTCTGCCGAGAAAAACCCTTCAGTTCCCCGACGATTTCCTCCGTCTCTCTCACAAAATTCGCTGCTTCATCTCCAACAAATCCGACATTTCGCACTCTCTGTATTCGATGGCTCCTGCTTTCAAGATCGGTGTGGGAAGCGAACTTGTTCGTGCTGGTATTGAGGATATTTCCGTGACTTCAAGAACATTTTGCACCTCCTGAATGCCGCCAACCTGACATTTGTCTTGGAAAATCCATATAAAGTTTTGATACCTGAAGTTGAAGAATTTTTCTGAAATGCGAAGATCAAGAAGTCTGGAAAATTGTTAAAGAGCTCAGTCAAGGACATCGCAATCAAGCTCAAGCTATCTTCCTTGATAGAGTTCCTTCGACATCCTTCAGTGGATGAAGAAGATTATCCGGAAGATGATGACTAATGTAGAGCCTACTGCTTCTGTGGTATTTCCTAGTCTTCCACTACAATTAGAAGGCAGTAGATGTCCAATGATAGCAAACTTTTGGCTAACATTCTAGGGAAGGTACTTCTATGCAAAACAAGTTCAATTGGTTATATTTCAGCAGATTTCTTTGATATGATGACTGCTGTGGTTTGTCGTAAGAAGTTCCAATGGGGGATACATGTTGTTTGACAAGATCAAGGAGAGTCTAAAAGCTCCAAATTTTGGTAGAATAATTTATCTGTACTTGAATCAAGCTCACCCAGAAGTCTTTGAGTTGTTCATAGGTTTGTCCATCCACAACCTAAAGAAGGTCACCGTCTCTACCATCAACAAATGGGAGATCAGACTTCAGAAGCCAGGGCAAGCTCCTGTAGTTCCTAGAGATGTTTTTGATGAGGACATGACCCCATCTCCTCCTCAAACTAATGAGGCTGGCACATCTAGTGCAACTACTGAGGGGGAGCCTGCTCCTTCAGTTCAAGAAGAAGATCAGCCAGCTGAGGCAGCAGAAACAGTTATTCAGTCAGATGTTCTTACAGAGCAGATTCCAAAACAAGTTACTGCAGTTGATGATTTTGTTGAGAAGAGCACCTCTCAACATGAGGATGGCTCAAGTATGAATAATGATTCTTCCTCTGAACAAGAAGAAGTCACTGATGAGAAAGTGACTTCTAGAGTCACTTCCACTGATTCTGAAATATCAAAGATGGTAGAGGAACTCATCTCCAATGATCCCCTATTCATATCCCCCGAAACGTTTTCAAATGCTCAACCCTCATCCTCTCCTGCAAAGACTCCGAAACAGATTCCCGATGTTCCTCTCTCACCAGAATATATTGAGGGGGAGAATGAGATAACTCTCTCTGATGATGATGAGATCACTCCAGACCCAGTTGATCCCCCACTCAAAAGCCTAGACTTCTCCGTCCCTACTATTATTGGCGAGGAAGGGGAGGTCATGATTCATACCATCATAGGCAAGAGCTCGATTGTGATTCAAGAAATTCCTGCTTGGTCAGCGCAGGCTCAACCTCCTCCACCTCCTCTAGATATAGCCATTCCTGAAGATATCCTTCTATGTAAGATTGAATCTCTGTTAGCTCAACAACGACAATATTTTGATGACTCTTCAAAGTTATCACAGACAAAGTCACTGCTCTAGAGAAAGAAATGAGAAGAGGCTTCATTGAAATTCATTATAATTCTGATAAACTCAAACACCTATTCCAAATAGGTGGAAAGGATCTAGACCATACAATCACCAGTATTGGTGAAGTCATGGAACAATCAGTCACTCTATCCAATAATTAGATTTTATTGGAGGAGAAAGCTCAAGAGCTCAACTTTAAGATGTGTGAAGAAGTTGGCAAGTTCAAAGAAGAATCTATAAGCACCCTATCTGTAGAAGTCAGAAAGGGGAAGAACAAAGTCAAAGAATATCTATCAAAAGCCTCTACAGACATGAAAAACCTATGAGATGCTCTATTGAAAGAAATGAATGCAGATGTGCAGGTACATATTCATGAGGTAAAGCTTCACACTTATGATAATGCAGTTTGGATGCACAGTCAGATCTTTCCCACTTCTAATTCGATGCAAATGCAGCTCCACCTCCTTAACTTGACCCAACTATCCAGTAGCCTACTACCCAGATGCCTACATTCTCTCCCAGACCTCAATATTATGAAGCCCCTCGTACAGATTACTCCCAAGTTTGGTCTGAACAAGAGATGCCTCAAAATCAACCTCCAGAAATTCTAGCTCTGAAGAAAAGGAAATATGGTGACGGTGCCTCTACAAGCCGATCCATTCCAAATCTAGAAGCTGAAAGAAGAAGAGCACAAGAATTTCCTGAAATGTGAAGCCCAACCTCCATGTCACTAATTCTTGAGACTCTAAAACTGGTTGTAGATTTTAATGAAGATTGAAATGATCACTACAATTCCCAGGAATGGGAGTTGTATGAGAAATCTTTAACCAAAAGGAGAATCTATAATAGAGAATATGGCAGATATAATCCCAAGGCTCCTCCCAAACCTGCTAAATACTACCTCATGCCTTATAGTTATCAAAAGAGGCAGCAAGAAAAGAATGAAAGGCAACAACAACATCAATTCAAATGAGTGCAGTTTCAGCCATAGTATAGGATGTTGTGGATCTAGATTCCTCTATGGACAATTTCTATATATATATTTATATGATTTTGAATTTTGCTGATATATTATTTCGCAATCATCATTGTTATCATTACTATGTTTACTAGTTAATTATTTGATTATTTTGATGTAATTCACCTTAGTGTAAAGGATTCTAACTTCTACAAATGGGGGGAGATTGTTGGGTATTGTATATACAATAACCTAGATTTATGTGAAGTCACCCTTGAACAAAGATGAATTAAGTTTGTATTTGATGTTATTTTGTGGTTAAGTGCTTGCAGGTCATAATTGCTAAGTGTAGACCAATGTCAGTTTACAGTGAGTCACCAAACACAGGACCATGCAATGTAATCTCTCATTGTGTGATTCACAGTGTTGACTCATATATAACCTCTCTATTGACATGCACTTCATTTACAAGTACTAAGGCAATGGAAGAATTCAAGGGTAGTTGTATTCAACAAAGAAGAAAAGTAAATTATTCAGAAAATTTCCCTAAGTACATTTCTCGAGAAATCTATGATCTTTTCTCGAGAAGCCTAAGTCTAGTTCTCGAGAAAGCCTTGATGTTCTCGAGATACTATAAGAATTCTCGGGAAATTGCCTGAAAGTTTTTTAAGACTTTTACTCGAGAAATGTCATGAAGATTTCTTGAAAGCCAAGTTAGTTCTCGAGAAGTCGAGTTTATTTCTCGAGAATATGAATCTTCTTTCTCTAGAAACCCACTCCTCGATAAATCATTGCCTCAAGTTTCAGAAGTTCTGTTAAGGAAATTTTTCGAAAGGCTTGGATGTCTTCTTGAGAAACTATCTTCTTCTCGAGAAATCGGGCTCATGCTATAGAATTTTGCCAAGTCTTTTTCTCGTGAAATAAGGTTCTTCCAATAAATTGACATTCCCTCTCACAGAATTTCTTCAAGATTTTTTTTTTGAGAAGCCAAGTTCTTCTCTCGTGAAGACAAGTCCTTTTCTCGGGAAGTCTTCTTCTTCTCGAGAAATGCAGTTGCAGTTTCTGAAATTTGAAACAATCAGATGAAATTTCAATTTCAGATCTAAGTTAAGAGAGTTTAATCCACGTGAATCATCTCTTAATGACGTTTGAATGTTGGGCGATGTCCTATATAAAGAAACTTCAAGAATTTTGCAAACCCTAATTTTCACTGCTAATCTTATTCGAAATCAGAAACTCCACACATTTCCAGATCGAGGAAAAGCCGACACAGACAACTTCATTCTTCACTGAAGCTTGTTCCTTGATCCAACGATTCGAAAGCAAAAGAAAGATTCGACAAGATCTCTGGTTTTATATTCTTAATCTCTCATTTGATCGTGTCAGATCCAAGAAATTTCAGATCGTGTTTATCTCAAGAAGTCTTCCTCAACTCCTTCACCAAGATTTCAGTTTTTCAAGAAGGAAGGAATCTGAAGATTTCAGATCTTAAGTGAAGTTGTTTTTCATTATTGTTGTAAAAACGTATTTCAAATTTTGTAGGAGCTTTGACTCTGAGATTGTAGGAACAGTTTTATTCCGAGTGTAGATCTCATTTTGGAGGATCGAGTTTGTAGGAGTGTGTTTACTCCAATTTGTAGGAGCGCTGCTCCAAGGTGTAGGATTATTTAATCCGAGATATAGTGAAGTAGCCAAGTCTAGTCGTGGTGCTAGATTGGTGAGGTGGAGAGTGGACGTACCCAAGATTGGGTAACCACTAAAATTCCTTGTGTCATCTGGATTGTACTTGATCATTCTGTGTTAATCCATCTAAATATTTTATTCCGCAAAAGACGCAGATCTCACCTATTCACCCCCTCCTGGTGATTTAGGTAGACAACTAGATACTTTCACTAAGATCATCCTAATTCAGATCTATTAGATGACATTTTTTTTGGATCTACTAATGACAACCTCTGCAAGAAGTTTTCCAAACTTATGCAGGTGAAGTTTGAGATGAGCAGCATGGGTGAACATAAGTTCTTCTTGGGTCTCCAAGTAAGACAGACTGATGATGGTTTATCCAAATCCCAATCTAAGTTCACTAGGGAGTTAATAAAGAAATTTGGTATGAAGAATTCCTCCACCATAAGGACTCCCATGGGGTCAAGTATGCTTGTAGGTAAAGATGAGGCAGGGAAACCTGTTGATGAAACTTTTTATAGAGGGATAATTGACTCCCTTCTATATCTGACAACAAGTAGGTCAGACATCATACATGCTACATGTGTTTGTGCTAGGTATCAGGCTTGCCCTAAAAAATCTCACCACTCTGCAGCTAAGCGAATTTTTAGGTAACTTAAGGGCACTCCAGATCATGGCCTATGGTACCCTAGGAATGAGGAGTTTGAACTAACAGGATATTCAGATGCAGATTTTGCAGGCTACAAATAGGACAGGAAGAGCACATCTGGCACTTGTCAGTTCTTGGGAGGGAGACTAGTATCTTGGAGCAATAAGAAACAAACCAGTGTTGTAATATCAACTGCAGAGTCAGAGTATATATCAGCAGGTAGTTGCTGTGCTCAGTTGCTGTGGATCCAGCACCAGCTTCAAGACAACAACCTCCAGATAAGTAGAACTCCTCTATTCTGTGATTCTACTAGTATATTCTCAATTGCTAGGAATCCTGTCTCCCATAGCAGGATTAAGCACATAGAGATTATATATCATTTCATTAGGGAGCATGTGGAATGTGAAGACATCACCCTTAAGTTTGTACCAACAGACAAGCAAGTGGCTAACATCTTCACTAAGCCCCTAGATGAAGCCAAGTTTAACACCTTTAAATTTGAGTTGGGTATGTTAAACTTAGTATAACTTCAGTTTCTCCTAATTTGGTAGCAAGGTATTTGGTATTTTGCAGATGGAATTGTTCTTTAAAGAAATGGGGATTCTCTAATTGAGGGGGAGCATGTCCAGCAATTCCAACAATTCACTGCGGCCTAATTGAGGAGGAGCAGATGATCAGATGATCAGATGAATACTACCAACTATTTGTTGAAGTCAAAAAGGTGGAGGAAACGATGACCAGATTATTGTTCAAGTGTGGTAGCAGCAATTCAAGGGAAGTTCCACTCTGTAGGCAGGGAAGTGTGGTAACTATAAATCACTTCTCAATTATATAGTTTTTATGCTTATTGCTGCATGGTTCTATGTATGTCATTGACTCACTTGCTTAAGAGTTTTGACTTTCTCAAATATGGGGAGATTGTTGGCTCCAATGCCCACAACGTCCTAGATTTGAGGAAGTCAATCTTGTCAATGATATGCATTGGTAGCCTAAGTGGCTAAGTCAGGAAACTCTTACCTAAGGAGTGGGCTGACAGAAATCTATCTAAGTGCACAAGCGTTGAGTGAAGGTGACTCACTTAACTCTAGATGACTTATAGTGCTGAGTGAAGCCTATACAGTCAAAGTCAAAGCAGTGGTAAGCTGAGAAAGTGGCTAAGTCCATAGACATTGAGTGAAGTCAACTCACTCAACATCATACAGCAAAAATCTGTGAGACACGCTAAAACAGTAAAAGCCTAAGTTGAAATGAGAAGAAAAGTGGCTAAGTACACAGGCGTTGATTGAAGTCAACTCACTCAATGCCATTCAGCTAAAGGCAAATATATGGCAAAGTAGTTTGGTGTTGAGTGTTGAAGACACACTCAACGCCACACAACAAAAAACTGTGATTTGAACTCTTTATAGAATTTGTCGAACAGAGTTCAGAGTTCGTCAAGCTGAGCTCACCGTTCATCGAACTCAGCTCAGTTCGTCGAAGTAAGTTCAGAAAATTGGCTAAGGCAAAAAACATTGAGTGAAGTATGCTCACTTAACGATTTCAATGCCTAAGTTGTAGAAAGCTTTTCTAAGGCAAAAAGTGTTAAGTGATGAAGACACACTCAACACTCTCAATGCCAGAGAAGCAGGAAGTTTTTGCTAAGGCAAAATGTGTTGAGTGAGGCTTGTTCACTCAATGCACTCAACGCATAGATAGGCAAAGTTTTGTCTAAGTGTTTTGGCATTGAGTGAAGCTCATTCACTCAATGCCTATTCTACTGATGCTTGATATTGGCTAAGTACATAGGTGTTGACGTCAGCAAAATCGACAAAGTCAACTAAGTTCAAATCAGGTACGGGGAAGCTGCAGAACACGACAAACTATGCCATGAGCTACTATACGTCTTCTTTCATTAAAGCAAGGTGCAGCTGGAAGCTGCAAGTGGAGCCCACCGATCTCTAAGAGCCATTAATCAATAAACTACAAAAGGAAGAGATGGGGCCAAGACAGAGATAAGTTTTAGGGCTTTTATCATCTTCAAAAGTGAACAGTTGTCTTCATCTTCCTCACCATTACTGCATGTAAAAAACTTAAAGCTCTCCAGCATAGGTTTAGATATCTATGCAGTCTCCATCTGCCATAGCAGGATCAGAAATAGTTCTGAAGGAAGAAGAACCTTCTGCCTTTGGCTGGTTCAGTTAGCTGCTTGAAGACTCTCGATCAATAGATCTTTAGTCTTCTACAGCAAGTTTAGGAGTATGCTTTTGAGTTCTCCCAGCAAAGTTTTTCTCCACTGTGAGGAGAGTTAGAGCAAAAATTTCTCAGTTCTACTTATTTATATAAAGAAATTTCTCTGTGTCAAAGTTAATTAAATTATTTCTTATTGTAGGATCTTTCTGGATCTGAGCTATAGGGCATTGGGCCTAAGGTAAGGAAAATTTACCGGAGCTGTAGGAGAGGGCTCCTCTCTGAGAGTAGGATCCTGATGGGATCTGAGGTAGGTGAGTTTTTACTCACTGATAAGTAGGGCAATATTGCATGATTTGTAGGAGAGTGAATCTCTCTGAGTTGTAGGAGAAAGTTTGCTCTAAGGTAGGGCTATCCTCCATAGCCTGAGTGGTGGGGCTTAATTTCCTGAGGTAGGTCGTACTTGTATCACTGAGTTGTAGGTCCTTGTAGCTGAGCTGTAGGTCTTGGAGGAGACTGAGAGATCCTGAGGTATCTGAGGTGTAAGCTCCATGGAGCATTGGTTTGGAGAAGTGCCTTCACTAGCAGGAAGTTGGAAAGGTGGGAGGAGAGTGGATGTACCCATAATTTTGGGGAATCACTATAAAATACATGTGTATTTTTTCTGTGATTGTTTTTGGCTTGCAGGTTGATGAACTGTAAACATGCGTATTTTTATAAACATTAATTTAGTCATTTTCATTTATTTTCGTCATTTTTACTTATTTTTGTTCAATAAAATGCTCCTATTCTTGTAAATTTTCTTCTAACTTGTTTTATTTGATTTTGCAGAAAAATTCCAAAATCTGCCAAAATTTGGGAAGTACACGCCCGTGACACATTGGTCATGCCCGTGACTGAGCCGTGACTGTGCATTTCCCGTGAAATTACAAAATTTCTGAAGTTAAAGCTTGACACGCCTGGCGACACGCCCGTGTCACCCGACACGGGGCGTGACCCAAGCCCGTGTCCTCTCCTCTCGACGAATTCCGCTCGACGATCGTCGAGTGTCGACACCAACATTCACGCCCAGTGTCACGCCCGTGACCAAGGGCGTGACCCAATTTCAGCTCAACGATTTCGACTCGACACTTTCCGCTCGACATTCGTCGAGTGTCGACCCCAACTGTCACGCCCATAGTCACGCCCGTGACATGGGGCGTGACCATTCCAGCTGGCCCGACAAGATGCTGCCGAGGACATTTGACGCAACCTGTGCCGGGTTCTACCTCCCCGACACGCCCATAGTCACGCCCGTGACCTGGGGCGTGACTGCTGCGAACTCAGCCCGAAGTCAACTTTGATGTCGAATCGCCAGCCGCCTTCATGAATAGTACTGTCACGCCCCCCCTATACGCCCGTGACCGAGGGCGTGTACTTAGAAATTTTTTTCTATAAATAGCCCAGTTCTGTAAGGTCCAAGGGTTCAGATTTTTGGGCCAATTTAGTGTCTTTTTGTGGGCTGCATCCGTGATTTTCAAGGCTATGTAAGGAGATTTCTCCCTTTTTTATTTCATTTCTTGTTTTGTCTTAGCTTTAGCCCTTGTAATAGCTTGTAATAGTTCCTAAAAATCAATAAAATGTTAGTTTTTCTCTTCATATTTAGCTTTGGAATGAACACTTGTGCCCACTTTCCTTCTCATTTTTATCCTTGGTTTTATCTTTGTTCTTCATTTAGTTCTTCTTTTATGAAAAGTGTGTGTGTGTGTATGAGTGTAACATGCTTAATATTCATGTTTTTAACTTGTTTTCATGCTTAGGAATGTTAGGTTTTCCCCTTTTTTCTCCTTGTCTTTTTCTTGAAAGTAATAGGATTTCATTCTTATGAATTCATAAATGAGGTTTGAAAAGTGATTTTGTTCCTTTTTTTACTTAGTTTTTCTTTTAGGGTTGTAAAACATCATTTGATCTTTTCATTTTCTCTTCACCTTTTTTATCACTTTTATAAATTCTTAAGAATGAAAAAGTCTTAATTTTAATTTTTGAGCACCTTTGATTTTGACTTTATTTTGTAAAACTTTTTGCTCATTCTCTTTTTGTTTGTTCTTTTTATGTGTTTTGGATAAGTTTTAGGAGTAGAAATCTTGTTATTTTAATTTTTAGGTAACTTTAATTTTTCTTTGTTATTAGTGTGTGTGAGTGTATGAGAATAAACTTTCTTTTGTTCTTCTTAAATTTTCATGTTGAGTGTGTGAGTGTAGGAGTATAATTTTTATGCTTTGTTCAAATTATGTAGAGTGTGTGAGTGTAGGTGTATAATTTTCATGCTTTGTTTTAATGCTTTCTTTTAATGCCTTGTTCAATTTTGTAGAGTGTGTGAGTGTAGGTGTTAGCTTTATTGCTTTCTTGAATTTCATATGGAGTGTGTGTGTCTGTGTGTATTTATTTCTGCCTACTCATTAAGAGTTAAATGGCGCACCGCTTTCATTTCAGTCCTACTCATTTGAGTAGGACTCGTTATTTTTCTTTCTTTATTTTTCCGCCTACTCACTTGAGTCAAATGGCCGGACCTTATTTCAGTCCTACTCGTTTGAGTAGGACTTGCAATTTTTCTTTCTTTATTTTTTCCGCCTACTCACTTGAGTTAAATGGCCGGACTTTTTAGCCCTGTAATCGCATTTATTTTCTCCTCCTCATTTGAGTAGGACTCGCTTTCATTTCAGTCCTACTCGTTTGAGTAGGACTTGCAATTTTCAGCCTTTATTTACCGCCCCCACTCGTTTGAGTGGGACTCGCAAATTTAAATTATGCAAATTTCATTCATGTGTAACTTAGTTTCTTTCTAATTTATAATTTGGAGTGTGCGTGAGTTCTTGTTTTAACTAACTTTTTAGCTTTCTAAATGTTGTTATTTTTTCTTTTGTCCCTTTCTTATAAACGTTTAGTGTTTAATTTCGAACTCGCGCCTCACTAAATTATAAGTCGTCCCCATACCGATGTGTGGCTAATCTCTATTAGCCTCGGCATCGAAGAGCATTGGGACATTTAAAATGATTTATAATAATTAAAGTTCTTTATTTTCATTTTAATTTAAGCACTTAGGGTTTACCCGGGTTTACGACGCGTAGGACCACATATCGATGTGTGGGCCCTATTTCCGTAGTCCATATGCTAGCTAGCCGAGAGGCCGTGCATATGGACCGATCACCCCTGGGTAAATAGAGTTGCGTGCATACCCTCGAGAGAGGACAAGCGTAATTCTACCGGATTGGGTTCCCCACCCAATAGCGGGGTTCTTAGCGTAAAGCGGGCGTTAAGAGGAATCCTTCGTCGGACTAACGTTCGGTCGAATAGTCTTAACGTTTAGGTGAGCGATATCCCTATAGCTAGGTGAGCTCACATTTGTGGAACCTCCACGGCCAAGTTGCCTTATTATTAATTTGAAAACTAAGTCTTTTTATTATTAAAAATTGTTTTAGTCTTAATCCGATTCGATGCCGAGTGTTAACCCTTCATCGAATATTGTCTAAATCGTTTTTTCGCTCCTTTGCTTTTCCGTCTTTTATTAAGTAAAAAAAATCCATCTTTCTTTCAGTAAAATAATAGTCCTCCCGGAGGAGTAAGAATAGTCAACGCGACCCCGAGAACAATACGACCTCGGTATTCCCCCGAATATCGAGTACTACTTGCGATAGGTGCACTTGCCTACCCGAGCTAGCCCGCGGCGATCGACTCACCGAACCAACCACAGTAAGAGTCTGTTCGCGGGCACATCAAGTTTTTGGCGCCGTTGCCGGGGAAATCTCTTTTCGAGTTGCTATTTCGAATTCCGGAGTCTATTAATTTTACTTATTTTCTACAAAAAAAAAACTAAAAACTTTATTTTAAAAACAAAAAAAAAGGTTTATTTTTGTTTTATTTTTGTTTGGGTGTATGACCCGAGGACAACCCTCAGAGTCTGAATATTTAGACTTCGACCCTGAGATCGAACGCTCTCTTGCGCGTATTCGATCTCATCGCCGAAATCCTTCTTTAGATCCCGAGGAATCTATCGGAGAACCCACTGTTGTAGTTATGGTCGCGCCTAACCTTCCCCCGGCGGCCGAGCGTACTATGTCTTATTACGCCCGGCCTAACCTAGATGATTCAGGGTCGAGTATTGTTCGCCATGCGGTGGCCAATAATAATTTTGAAATAAAGTCAAGTGTCATTCAAATGGTCCAAAATGCCGTGCAGTTCGATGGACTGCCGGATGAGGACCCGAATGTCCACTTGTCCAATTTCTTGGAGATATGCGACACCTTCAAGATTAATGGCGTCACTGATGACGCCATTCGTTTGCGCTTATTTCCTTTTTCCCTTAAGTCCAAAGCCAAGGCGTGGTTGAATGCCCTCCCGCGAGGATGTATCACTACGTGGGCTGAGTTGACGGAACGGTTCCTAACGAAGTACTTTCCGCCCGCCAAAACTGCAAAGTTGCGGGTGGACATTTCTTCGTTTGTGCAGAACGATCCTGAGTCTCTATACGAGACTTGGGAACGGTTTAAGGAATTCCTCCGCCGTTGCCCGCACCACGCGCTGCCAACGTGGTTGCAAGTTCAAATTTTTTATAATGGGCTGAATTTTCAGACGCGTCAAATGATTAACGCGGCTGCCGGGGGTACGCTTAACAACAAAACCCCCGAGGCCGCCCAGGCTTTATTCGAAGAGATGGCTATGAACGCCTATCAATGGAACGTCCCGCGGGGACGGCCAAAGCCGGCGGCTGGTCTTTTTGAAGTGGATGCCACTGCTCTCTTGACCCTTCAAGTTGAAAGGTTAACAAAGCAGGTGGCGGAGATGTCTGCTGCCTCCTCCACTCCGCCTTGTTTTATTCCCCCTAACGTCTCCGTAGCTGAAGAGTTCGTGGACTTCATGGGAAATTCGGGTAGTCCTCCCTTCAACCCCAACAACAACCCTTATAGTAATAACTATAATCCGGGTTGGAGGAATCACCCCAACTTCTCGTGGAGCAACTCGAATAATGCTCAGCGTCCCACTATTTCTTATGCGCCCGGATTTCTTCCTCCCCCTCCTCTTCCGAAACCCTCCCCGATGGAGGAAAATTTTTCGAAGTATATTGCGTCCAACGAGTCAAATATCCGGAACATCACCGGATCGCTAAAAACACTCGAACAACAGGTTGGATAGCTGGCGAGGATGATGTCCGAGCGCGCGCTCGGGGCACTGCCGGGAAACACGGAGCCCAATCCACGGGAAAACGCCAACGTTATAACCCTCCGTAGCGGAAAGGAGGTGGTCGATCCAAAACGGACCGACCCTCAGGTACATATTTCACCTCCGACCCCTCTTCCTCTTTCTTCGCTCACGCCGCCTTTACCTATTATAAAAGAAAAAATTATTTTAAACAAGGCTCTTCCGTATCCGCATAAGTTAGAAAACGAGCGTAAGGACGCGCAATATGAAAAATTTATTTTATTATTAAAACAAATTCACATTAATGTTCCTTTTTGCGAGGCTATCTCGCAAATGCCCAAATATGCGAAATTTTTAAAAGAACTACTTTCTAATAAACGTAAATTAGAGGATATTTCGCATGTATCTCTCAACGCTGTCTGCTCGGCGGCCCTTACTAATAAATTGCCCACAAAACAAAACGACCCGGACGGTTTTCCATCTCGTGCCTTTTTGGCAATATATTAGTAAAGTACGCCTTAGCTGATTTAGGGGCTAGCATTAATCTGATGCCGTTCTCGCTCTTTTCGCGTTTAGGTTTGGGTACTCCTAGTCCTACGAATATGCGCATCCAATTAGCGGATCGCTCGGTTAAGTTCCCTATCGGGGTAGTGGAGGGCGTCCTTGTCCGAGTCGACAAGTTTACCTTCCCGGTAGACTTCGTCATATTAGATATCGAGGAGGACGCCGAGGTACCAATAATACTCGGTCGCCCTTTTCTCGCGACCTCCCGCGCACTAATAGATGTTAGTAATGGTAGCCTTCTCCTCCGAGTAGGCGATGACCAAGTTACTTTCTCTATTAATCCCTCGATGGACAATTTGTCATCGAGCGACAATTTCTGCTAATCTTTAGATACCTTTTTCGGAGATCGTTCTTCTCCCATTTTCGAGTCCGTATTTTTAAATGACGATATTTATGCGCTCGAAAATTTTAACTGCGATGAGGATACGTCTATAGACTTGCCTTTCGAACCAATTGGTAAGAAAGACATAGGAATTAAAACCTCCCTAGAAGAACCGCCCATCCTAGACCTCAAACCCTTACCCGCCTCGCTCAAGTACGCTTTTTTGGGAAAAGGTGATACGCTCCCCGTTATCATTTCTTCGGACTTGAGTGATTCGGAGACTTCCGATTTATTGGAAGTTTTATTTAAACATCGCCATGCAATTGCGTGGCAAATCTCTGACCTAAAGGGGATTAGCCCCTCCTTTTGCACCCATAAGATTTTCCTTAACGATAATTGCCGCAAAACGATACAGCCGCAACGTCGTCTTAACCCAAACATGAAAGACGTCGTTAAAGCCGAAATCATTAAGTTATTAGATGCGGGGATTATCTACCCTATTTCGGACAGTGCATGGGTTAGTCCCGTGCATGTCGTGCCCAAGAAGGGCGGTCTTACCGTAGTGGAGAATGAGCATAACGAGCTTGTCCCAACTCGTACTGTTACGGGTTGGCGAGTGTGCATCGACTATAGGAAACTTAACGACGCCACCCGCAAGGACCATTTCCCTCTGCCATTTCTAGACCAGATTTTAGAGCGTTTATCCGGTCATCCGTATTATTATTTTCTTGATGGTTTATCGGGGTTTTCCAAATCCCCATTTCCCCCGATGATCAAGAGAAAACAACTTTTACTTGCCCGTTTGGCACCTTCGCCTATCGAAGAATGCCATTTGGACTCTGCAACGCGCCAGCTACATTCTAAAGATGTATGCTAGCGATCTTTGGCGAGCTAGTAGAAGACATTATGGAAGTCTTTATGGATGACTTTTCTGTTTTCGGACGCTCTTTTCCCGATTGCCTTAACAATTTAGATCGTGTCCTTCAACGGTGCGAGGACACAAGCCTTGTTTTAAATTGGGAAAAATGCAACTTTATGATTCGAGGAGGTTTGGTCCTCGGCCATATGATTTCGTCTAAGGGGATAGAGGTGGATAAGGCCAAGATAGAAATTATAGAAAAACTTCCGCATCCAACAAACGTAAAATCTATTAGGAGTTTCTTAGGCCATGCGGGCTTTTATCGATGCTTTATTCAAGATTTTTCAAAAATAACAAAGCCGCTAACTCACCTCTTGGAAAAGGAATCACGTTTCATCTTTAGTAGCGAATGCGAGTCCGCCTTTAATTTGATAAAACAAAAACTTATCTCTTCACCAATATTAGTGGCCCCTAATTGGTCCCTTCCGTTCGAAATAATGTGCGACGCTAGTGATATTGCCTTAGGTGCCGTTCTTGGCCAACGCGTAGAAAAACATTTTCATCCTATTTATTACGCTAGCAAGACGCTCACTTCCGCACAAGTAAATTACACGACAACGGAAAAGGAACTCTTAGCCGTCGTTTTCGCTTTTGATAAGTTTCGCTCGTATATAACGCTATCTAAAGTTATCGTATTTACCGATCACTCCGCGCTTAAATATTTATTAGCTAAAAATGATGCGAAGCCCCGCCTTCTTCGATGGATTCTCCTCCTACAAGAGTTTGATTTGGAGATCCGAGATAAGCGGGGAGCGGAAAATCTAGCGGCAGACCACCTCTCCCGTTTAGAAAATCCGGGTGCGGAAGCGCTCGTCGAATCTGAAATAAATGACAGATTCCCCGAGAAACGCCTTCTAGCAATTAATAAATCTTCGTCATCTTCGCCTTGGTTCGCAGATTTTGCAAATTTTTTAGTAGCGCGGGTCCTTCCAAAAGAGTTTTCCAGTCATCAAAAGAAGAAATTCTTTTCTGACTTGAAAAATTTCTTTTGGGAGGACACATTTCTTTTTCGTATCTGCGCGGACCAAGCGGTCCGAAGATGCGTTGCGGGTGTGGAGTGCTTACAAATTCTTAAGCACTGCCACGAGGGTCCAGCCGGTGGGCATTATCAAGCCAACCGGACCGCTCGGAAGGCGCTCGAGGCGGGCTACTTTTGGCCCACTCTCTTCAAAGACGCGCATAATTTTGTGCGCGCATGCGATAGCTGTCAGCGGTCGGGTAACATCTCTCGCCGCGACGAGATGCCCCAAAACATGTTTTTAGAGTGCGAAGTCTTCGATTTGTGGGGCATAGATTTTGTTGGCCCCCTACCTCCATCTTTCAAAAATATGTATATTTTAGTAGCGGTCGACTACGTATCGAGGTGGGCGGAAGCGCAAGCTCTCCCCACCAACGATGCCCGAGTCGTCGTTACATTTCTTAAAAAATTATTTTCTCGCTTCGGCACGCCTCGCGCAATTGTTAGTGATAGGGGAACGCATTTCTGTAACGCTCTTATGGCTAAGACGTTAGCTAAATACGGAGTCACACACAAGCTTGCCACCCCCTACCACCCGCAAACAAGTGGCCAAGTCGAGTTAGTAAATCGAGAGATTAAGCGAATTTTAGAAAAAACCGTTTTGCTAAATAGGAAAGATTGGTCCGTTAAACTCGACGATGCGTTGTGGGTGTATCGGACGGCTTACAAAACCGCTATTGGATGTACGCCGTTCCGGTTAGTCTACGGCAAAGCGTGCCATTTACCCGTAGAATTAGAACATCGCGCACTTTGGGCTTTAAAACTCTTAAACCTCGACTCCAACTTAGCCGCTCAGAATAGAAAACTGCAACTAAACGAGCTCGATGAATGGCGTGCGAACGCTTACGAGAGCAATAAATTCTATAAGGAGCGCTCTAAGTTATATCACGATCGAAAAATCAAGTCCCAAAAATTATTTTCTCCGGGCGATCTTGTCCTTCTTTACAATTCACATCTTAGGCTTTTTCCAGGTAAATTAAAATCTAGATGGTCCGGTCCCTTTCTAGTTGAAGAAGTTTTTCCATATGGAACCGTACTCGTCTCCCACCCGGACAAAGGCGCTTTTAAAGTAAACGGTCATCGGTTAAAGTCTTACATCGCGGGCGACCCAGTGATCGGTTTTAGCGAAACCATAACTTTCCTCCACCTAATAAACCCGCCAAAATAGTCAAGCTACACGACTATAAACAAAGCGCTCCTGGGAGGCACCCCTCGCTTATCTTTTTCGCTCTTTCCTTATTAGCTTTGCTGTTTTTTTCTAATAAACGCAGGGTTTCTGATCGGCCTCCCCCTACGCGTTTCAGGGAAGCTTCTACCCCCTTCCCTTTCTTTTCTTTGTACATATTGTCTTTCCTTTCTGTTCCGCATACTTACGATACAACATTGGGGACAATGTTGGACTTAAGTATGGGGGTATTTTCGTGCTTTACTTTCTGCACTTCAATTTTTCTGGTTCTCAAAAAAAAAAGAAAAATACAAAAATACATATAACAACAATTAAAAAATACAAAAAATTAAAAAACATCTTAAAATGAAACAAAAAAATTTTAAATGAAAAAACAAAAATTTTAAATGAACAAAACAAAAATCCAAAATTTTTTTTATTTTGTTTTGTTCTCTTTCTCTTTTCCAAAAACTCAAAAAAACAAAACAAAAAATTTATTCTTTAGTTTCACTTTGTATATATTTTTTTTGTTTTTTTTTCTCTCTCCCCCTTCCTCATTCTTGTACAAACCTTTTTCTTTTTCTCCCTTATTTTTGTACATATTATGAAAATTCTCTTAAAAAATACAAAAAAAGGGATAATAGTTCAAAAAACAAAATTTAAAAAAAGGATAATAGTTCAAAAAACAAAATTTTCAAAAAAAAAAAAATTGCGAAAAACAAAAATACAAAAAAAAATGATAATAAATGAAAAACACAAAAAAAATGATAATAAAAACTATAAAAATCAAACAAAAAAATGTTTTGCAACAAATAAATTAAATATTCCATACTTAACTTTTCTTCTATCCAAAAATTCTGTTCTGAGTTTATTTATATGTGAATACTATTAATTCTCTGTTTGCTACCCGTTTGTTAATTATTGATTGAAACATTTAAATAGCCGGGGTTAAGTTTTAAAGAATTCTTTATGCTTTGTTAAAACTAGCGAACTCGTTTTAGGCACTACTTCTAATTTTTCATTAATAGGAGCACGTATATTATGTTAGGAAATAACGACTATAGAATTCAATTATACTTACTTTTAGCTTTCTGAAAAAAATTGGGACGTACAAATTATTAAGGTTGCTCTCAAAAATTTTTAGGATTACAATCTAGTTTTCCTTTCTCCCCTTACTTTTTCATGACCTACTTGGCATGAAAAATTTTATCCTTAAAAGATCTTATGTCAATGGGAACAAGATTTCGTTCCGTAAACATAGGCACCCAATAATTTTAAAAGATTATATAGGGAGTAAGAGGATAAAATTCATTACTCCTACAAATATACATTGGGTTAATTTTTCTTATGAAGTTGAAAAACAAAAATCATATTAGGAAAATAAGATTTCGTTTTCCTAATAATCCAAAAGAAAAAAAAACATGGAGGTTCGAGAAAAAATTACCTCACCTCAAATATCAAAACCCTCTTCATAAACCACACTACCCCCTTAGCCAATTACATGATTCTAGAATTAATTCAAAAATCTTTTTGAGAGCATAATTAGTAAATTGTATTATTTCCGGTAGCACTCGTATAAGCTAGAGTTCTTATAATTCCAAACTATTTTCATTAATCTAACCATTTCAAATGTTGCCTTCTATTTGATTACATCAAGAAGTCTTTTGGCCAAAACTTTTGCGCTATTTAAATCATCTACATAATTTTAGGACTTAACTCTTACACCCCGTATATTTATTTCGATCTCTCATATAATTGATTAAGCAATAGCCAAAACTTAGAGTTTTTTTTATTCCTTATAGATTCACCTCAAACTTTTGCTCTGGAATAACAAAAGCCTAAGTATGGGGGTATTTGATGAACTGTAAATATGCGTATTTTTATAAACATTAATTTAGTCATTTTCATTTATTTTCGTCGTTTTTACTTATTTTTGTTCAATAAAATGCTCCTATTCTTGTAAATTTTCTTCTAACTTGTTTTATTTGATTTTGCAGAAAAATTCCAAAATCTGCCAAAATTTGGGAAGTACACGCCCGTGACACATTGGTCATGCCCGTGACTGAGCCGTGACTGTGCATTTCCCGTGAAATTACAAAATTTCTGAAGTTAAAGCTTGACACGCCTGGCGACACCCCGTGTCACCCGACACGGGGCGTGACCCAAGCCCGTGTCCTCTCCTCTCGACGAATTCCGCTCGACGATCGTCGAGTGTCGACACCAACAGTCACGCCCAGTGTCACGCCCGTGACCAAGGGCGTGACCCAATTTCCGCTCAACGATTTCGACTCGACACTTTCCGCTCGACATTCGTCGAGTGTCGACCCCAAATGTCACGCCCATAGTCACGCCCGTGACATGGGGCGTGACCATTCCAGCTGGCCCGACAAGATGCTGTCGAGGACATTTGACGCAACCTGCGCCCGGTTCTACCTCCCCGACACGCCCAGAGTCACGCCCGTGACCTGGGGCGTGACTGCTGCGAACTCAGCCCGAAGTCAACTTTGCTGTCCAATCGCCAGCCGCCTTCATGAATAGTACTGTCACGCCCTCCCTACACGCCCGTGACCGAGGGCGTGTACTTAGAAATTTTTTTCTATAAATAGCCCAGTTCTGTAAGGTCCAAGGGTTCAGATTTTTGGGCCAATTTAGTGTCTTTTTGTGGGCTGCATCCGTGATTTTCAAAGCTATGTAAGGAGATTTCTCCCTTTTTTATTTCATTTCTTGTTTTGTCTTAGCTTTAGTCCTTGTAATAGCTTGTAATAGTTCCTAAAAATCAATAAAATGTTAGTTTTTCTCTTCATATTTAGCTTTGGAATGAACACTTGTGCCCACTTTCCTTCTCATTTTTATCCTTGGTTTTATCTTTGTTCTTCATTTAGTTCTTCTTTTATGAAAAGTGTGTGTGTGTGTATGAGTGTAACATGCTTAATATTCATGTTTTTAACTTGTTTTCATGCTTAGGAATGTTAGGTTTTCCCCTTTTTTCTCCTTGTCTTTTTCTTGAAAGTAATAGGATTTCATTCTTATGAATTCATAAATGAGGTTTGAAAAGTGATTTTGTTCCTTTTTTTACTTAGTTTTTCTTTTAGGGTTGTAAAACATCATTTGATCTTTTCATTTTCTCTTCACCTTTTTTATCACTTTTATAAATTCTTACGAATGAAAAAGTCTTAATTTTAATTTTTGAGCACCTTTGATTTTGACTTTATTTTGTAAAACTTTTTGCTCATTCTCTTTTTGTTTGTTCTTTTTATGTGTTTTGGGTAAGTTTTAGGAGTAGAAATCTTGTTATTTTAATTTTTAGGTAACTTTAATTTTTCTTTGTTATTAGTGTGTGTGAGTGTATGAGAATAAACTTTCTTTTGTTCTTCTTAAATTTTCATGTTGAGTGTGTGAGTGTAGGGGTATAATTTTTATGCTTTGTTCAAATTATGTAGAGTGTGTGAGTGTAGGTGTATAATTTTCATGCTTTGTTTTAATGCTTTCTTTTAATGCCTTGTTCAATTTTGTAGAGTGTGTGAGTGTAGGTGTTAGCTTTATTGCTTTCTTGAATTTCATATGGAGTGTGTGTGTCTGTGTGTATTTATTTCCGCCTACTCATTAAGAGTTAAATGGCGCACCGCTTTCATTTCAGTCCTACTCATTTGAGTAGGACTCGTTATTTTTCTTTCTTTATTTTTCCGCCTACTCACTTGAGTCAAATGGCCGGACCTTATTTCAGTCCTACTCGTTTGAGTAGGACTTGCAATTTTTCTTTCTTTATTTTTTCCGCCTACTCACTTGAGTTAAATGGCCGGACTTTTTAGCCCTGTAATCGCATTTATTTTCTCCTACTCATTTGAGTAGGACTCGCTTTCATTTCAGTCCTACTCGTTTGAGTAGGACTTGCAATTTTCAGCCTTTATTTACCGCCCCCACTAGTTTGAGTGGGACTCGCAAATTTAAATTATGCAAATTTCATTCATGTGTAACTTAGTTTCTTTCTAATTTATAATTTGGAGTGTGCGTGAGTTCTTGTTTTAACTAACTTTTTAGCTTTCTAAATGTTGTTATTTTTTCTTTTGTCCCTTTCTTATAAACGTTTAGTGTTTAATTTCGAACTCGCGCCTCACTAAATTATAAGCCGTCCCCATACCGATGTGTGGCTAATCTCTATTAGCCTCGGCATCGAAGAGCATTGGGACATTTAAAATGATTTATAATAATTAAAGTTCTTTATTTTCATTTTAATTTAAGCACTTAGGGTTTACCCCGGGTTTACGACGCGTAGGACCACATATCGATGTGTGGGCCCTATTTCCGTAGTCCATATGCTAGCTAGCCGAGAGGCCGTGCATATGGACCGATCACCCCTGGGTAAATAGAGTTGCGTGCATACCCTCGAGAGAGGACAAGCGTAATTCTACCGGATTGGGTTCCCCACCCAATAGCGGGGTTCTTAGCGTAAAGCGGGCGTTAAGAGGAATCCTTCGTCGGACTAACGTTCGGTCGAATAGTCTTAACGTTTAGGTGAGCGATATCCCTATAGCTAGGTGAGCTCACATTTGTGGAACCTCCACGGCCAAGTTGCCTTATTATTAATTTGAAAACTAAGTCTTTTTATTATTAAAAATTGTTTTAGTCTTAATCCGATTCGATGCCGAGCGTTAACCCTTCATCGAATATTGTCTAAATCATTTTTTCGCTCCTTTGCTTTTCCGTCTTTTATTAAGTAAAAAAAATCCATCTTTCTTTCAGTAAAATAATAGTCCTCCCAGAGGAGTAAGAATAGTCAACGCGACCCCGAGAACAATACGACCTCGGTATTCCCCCGAATATCGAGTACTACTTGCGATAGGTGCACTTGCCTACCCGAGCTAGCCCGCGGCGATCGACTCACCGAACCAACCACAGTAAGAGTCTGTTCGCGGGCACATCACAGGTACTTAAAATCTTTCAACTAATCACTCACAGAGTAACTTAAGAAGAATCAAAAAGAAACTCTAAAAGACCTAGATAAACTTATTCACATCCCCCCTCTAGGTTGCTAACTACGTTGAATATAAGAAATCTCAAGTGGTATCAGAGAGAGGTTGCTCAAAAAGGGATTTAACAATCTGAGAGATCTCCAAAGTTAGTTGCAGTTAAGTGTTCATAGGCTCTTGAGAGAGAAAGAGATAGCTGAGTTCCATGAAACTCCCCATCTGCAGGAAGGAGTATTTTGGAATATGGAAAGAGAGTGTGAGGCTATTTATGGAAGCCTATGATCCAAGGATCTTTACAACAGTCAGGGAAGGACCGGTCATTCCTATGAAAGTCTCTACTGTGGATGACAACATCCAGACACCAAATACATACACTAAAATGACAAAAGATGAGGTCATCTTAGCTGGCTTGGACAAGAGAGTACGGAACATCATTTCTAGTGTAGTAGATGACTCCAAGGAGATATGGGATACTCTTGTGGTCTACATGGAGGGTATTGGAGAGGTATAGGATGATATGAAGTCTCTGCTCAACCAAGAGTATGAGGCTTTCAGGCAAAAATTGAAGGAGAACATAACTGCTTGTTATGAAAGATTCTTCAGGGTCATAAATGAGTTGAAGACCTATGGGAGGGTATTCAATAATTATGAAATAAATGACTAGCTTTTCAGACCTCTCACTAGAGACTGGGACACTAAGATCTGTGCCATAAGAGAGGTGGCTAAGCTTGTTGAAACTCCTCCCCAAATATTCTTTGAAAAATTGTTGTCCTATGAGATGCAGCTAGCTGCCAGAAAAGAGGAGGAGGACACCAGCAAAACCCTTGCCAAGGAAAAGTACTTTCCCTTCAGTACAGAAGGCAGCAGAAATGGCAAGGAGAGGATTCCTTCTCCAGTAAGAAGACTAGCTGAGACAGATAGATCAAACTTAGAGGCATCAGACAATAGCAAGTCTGATGAAGACTTTGCAGCCTTCTCAAGAAAACTCCAAAGGCTGATGAAGAAGAAGCATTAGGAGAAGAGGCCTTCCAATTCCTCTCATCACCGGAAGAGTCAGTCCAAGACTGATAGCTATGATTCTGAACTAGCTAAATTTAATTCTTCTAAAGTTATTTGCTACTGTTACAGCAATCCTGGGCATGTGATAGCTGACTGCACAGTGAAGAGGAAGGAGACTGAGGAGAAAAAGCAGCACCAGCACAAAGGAAAGAAGGAGAAATCCTTCATTACTAAGAAGGAAAAGAGCTATATAGACTCATCATCATCTGAGTCTAAAGAAGCCTACATCGGGCTAGTTGCTGCTTCTGCTAATGATGCAACTATATTAGCAGAAGATGTATGTCCTTCAGTAAGGATAGCTATCAGGTCCCCTCTGACACTGTCTGACAGTGACTCAAAGGTGGATGAAGATAATGTCCACAGCTGTAGAGGGCTGATGGCAATGACAGATGAAGAAGCCAGTCAGGATCAGCCTGGTCCAAGCAAGGTACACTCACTTCCAGATTCTGCTTCTTTGTCTGGGTATGAGATCAGTACTTGTACAGAAACCTCTTCACCAAGTGGTGAAGTTGATTTTGGATCGAAAGGAGATGTCAGTCAATTGATTGACAAGTATGGGGAACTTCTGAATGCCTTTAAGAAGTGCAAAAATTTGTCTAAAAAGCCGGCTAAAGAAATTTCTTCCCTTAAGCTTGTAGTTGACCAGCAGACTGTAATATCAAATCTACTGGATTACAAAGCTCGGGAAATGAACCAACTAAAGAATCTCTTGGACATTCAGATAAGCTCCATCAAGAGCAAGAATTGTCTCATCAGGGATCTTGAAAAGAGGCTTGAAAAGGAGAAAAGAATATTGGCTAGCTATTCTTAGCCAAGTACTGTTCTCCCCTTGATAGACACCTTCTCTTCTCAAAAGGGCAAGAGGGGGTTCGGATTCGAGGGAAGCACAAGAGTTGCTCCTTACTAAAGGATGGGCAAAGCTCCAGCTCAACCTATTGCTTCTAAGACTCCCATTGTTTTTAGAAAAGTTTCGATGCCTTCTAACAGGTATGAACAGGAAAGCTCCTGTGGTCACTGGGAGAAGGGTTGTTCCTCATGGGTGAACAAAGATGTTCACTGCCATGGTGAAATCTATTGCAGGGAAAGTGCCTTTGGGGCTGCCCATGAGAAAATTCAGATGGCCCAACCAGGACCATTTGTTTTTTGTGCTTCAACACCAATACTCAAGAATGTTGCTGCAGCAAAGGCTCAGAGTCTGACAGTTATGATTTAGACTAAGGGAAAGTCTAAAAGTCAGGATGATCTAGTAATATCTGAAGCCATTAGAAGCATGCTCTCTAAAAAGAGTCTTGCTACTGCTGGAACTCAGGGCAAACCAAATCATCTAGCTAAAAGACATACCTTTAGTCAAGTTCTAGCTGAAAGAAATCAAAAAAATGTTGCAGCACATCTTCCTCCTATTAAGGTTGCTGCTAACCAAGATGCAGGTCCTACACAGAAAAGAAGATATAATATACATGACTGTTGGTGCTGTGGTAAGATAGGGCATTTTGCCATTGACTGTAGGCACAATCCCAATGTGGCTAGAGTTAGGGTCAGTCCACCAATCAGAAATTTTTTTGGTGTACATGTTCAATTTCATGTTAACATGCACCTAGGACCCAATAGATATTGGGGTCCTAAGGTTAAGTAAATTATATATTGTTGGATAGTCCAAGATGCCATACCCCTATATGGTACTTGGACAATGGTTGTTTCAGGCACATAACTGGGACAAGGAGCAACTGGAAGGAGTTTACTCTAGTAAAAGATGGACCCAAAGTCTTCTTTGGTGGTTCAGATAGTGGTGTAATAGAGGACATGGTAAGTTTACTAATGGCATAGCCACCATCACCAAGGTGGCTTATGTTGAAGGGTTGTAACACAACCTTATAAGTATAAGCCAGCTTTCTAACCTTGGCTATGTTATTTTCTTCCACAAAGATGAGTGCCTAATTAGGAGGTCAAGTGACCAAGAGGTCATCTTGACAGGCACTAGGAGTGGAAATGTTTATTGCTTAAACATTTTATTTCTAGATACAGATTCTCCTATCTGTCTATTGGTAATGAGAAAGTCTCCTACTGTGTCCAGTGACATAAGCGACTAGCCCATTTGAACTACAAGACTATTGACAAGCTCTTCAGTCAGGAGCTATTTAGGAATGGGCCCAATATGAAGTGATCCAAGGAGGGCATTTGCTCAGCTTGCCAAAAGAGCAAGCAGACAAAGGTCTCTTTCAAGAGCATTGGGACCAAAGACTCTGAGATGCTTATACCTCTTGTACATAGAACTATTTGGTCCTATGCATGTTCACAGTCTTGGTAGGAAAGTCTACACCATTGTGGTAGTTGATGACTATTCCAAGTTTACCCGAGTGTTCTTTCTTAAGAAAGAGAATGAGACCCTTGATGTCTTCATGAGGTTTGTCAAGCAAATTCAGAATGAACTTGGCAGTTCTGTGGTCAAAATTAGAAGTGAACATGGGACTGAATTCCAGTCTGATGGCATGATAAGGTTCTGTGAAGAGCATGAGATTCATCAAGAATTCTCTTCTCCTAGAACATCCCAACAAAATGGGTTAGTTGAGAGGAAAAACGGGACTCTCATAGAGGCTGGTAGAATACTGTTAAGTGATACATCTCTCCCAGAATATTTCTGGGCTGAGGCAGTAAATACTGCATGTCATGTTATCAATAGAGCCTCTATTACCAAAAGCCACAAGAAGACTTCCTATGAGATCTTGAAGGGAAAAAAAACCAAATCTGGTCTATCTCAGAATCTTTGGTAGTAAGTTCTTTGTGCTTCACAATGACAAGTCCTATGTGAATAAGTTTGCTGCCAAGTCCATTGATGGAATATTTGTTGGGTACAACAATCATAGCAAAGCCTATAGGTTTTACAACTTGAAAATCCAAGTTGTAGATGAATCAGTTCATGTAGTCTTTGATGAATCTACTATGATTAATAGTGGGCTATCTAGCTTCTCTTATTGTACTGCAAGTACAGAACAGATGATGGATAAACTGACCATAAAAGAAGCATCACCAGTTATACAAGATGAAGTGGATACTCCAGAAAATATACCAGGTACACTAGGAATGGATGAAGAACAATAAGAGGTTGCACCTGAAGCTGCACTTGTTGCTGAAAGAAGACTTCCACCAGCAGTCAGACACATAAGAGATCATCCTGCACACCAGATTATTGGTGAGGCAAGCCATGTAGTACTAACAAGGAGCAGAAGTCTTAACAAAGCCATGTACTCAAGCTTTATATCACAAGTAGAGCCCAAGAAGTTTAAAGAGGCCAACATAGATCAGTATCGGTTTAAAGCTATGCAGGAGGAACTGAACCAGTTCAATAGGTGTAAGGTCTGAAAGATGGTTTCCACACCACAAGGACATATTGTCATTGGAGTTAAGTGAATCTACAGATACAAGCTTGACGAAAGTGTCATTATAATCAAGAACAAAGCAAGTCTAGTGGCTAAGGGGTACAAGCAAGAAGAAGGTAATGATTTTGATCAAACTTGTGCCCTTATTGCAAGATTGGAGGACATTTTATTGTTCCTTGCATATGCTGCACACAATGGCTTCAAGGTCTACCAGATGGATGTAAAGTCAGCCTTCTTGAATGGTGACTTAAAAGAGGAAGTCTATGTGGAGCAGCCTTCCGGTTTTGTAGTTCCTAACTCACCTGATTATGTTTATAGACTTAGGAAAGCTCTATATGGGCTAAAGTAGGCCCCTAGAGCTTGGTATGAGACTTTGTCTAGCTTCCTCATTAAGAATAAATTCTCAAGGGGGGAGATAGACAAGGCCCTATTCCTAAGGGAATCTAAGGGTAAGATCATCCTAGTTCAGATCTATGTAGATGACATCATCTTTGGATCTACTGATGACAACCTTTGCAGGAAGTTTGACAAACTTATGTAAGAAAAGTTTGAGATGAGCAACATGGGTGAGCTTAAGTTCTTCTTGGGTCTCCAAGTAAGACAGACTGATGATGGTTTATCCATATCCCAGTCTAAATTCACTAGGGAGTTAATAAAGAAATTTGGTATGGAGAATTCCTCCACCATGAGGACTCCCATGGGGTCAAGTATGCTTGTAGGCAAAAATGAGGCAGGGAAACCTGTTGATGAAACTTTGTATAGAGGGATAATTAGCTACCTTCTATATCTGACTGCAAGTGGGCCAGACATCATATATGATACATGTATTTATGCTAGGTATCAGACTTGCCGTAAAGATTCTCACTACTCTGCAGCTAAGAGAATTTTTAGGTATCTTAAGGGCACTCCAGATCTTGGCCTATAGTACCCTAGGAATGCGGAGTTTGAACTAACAAGCTATTCAGATGCAGATTTTGTAGCCTGCAAATAGGACAGGAAGAGAACATCAGCTCCTGTCAGTTCTTGGGAGGGAGTCTAGTATCTTGGAATAGTAAGAAATAAACTAGTGTTGCAATATCAACTGCGTAGTCAGAGTATATCTCATCAGGAAGATGCTGTGATGAGTTGCTGTGGATCCAGTACCACCTTCAAGACTACAACCTTCAGATAAGTAGAACTCCTCTATTTTGTGATTCTACTAGTGCAATCTCAATTGCTATTAATCCTCTCTCCCATAGCAGGACTAAGCACATAGAGATTAGATATCATTTCATTAGGTTGCATGAGGAATGTGAAGACATCACCCTTGAGTTTGTTCCAACAGACAAGCAAGTGGCTGACATCTTCACTAACCACTAGATGAAGCCAAGTTTAACACCTTTAAATTTGAGTTGGGTATGTTAAACTTAGTATAGCTTTAGTTGCTCCTCATTTTGTAGCAAGCTATTTGGTATTTTGTAGATGGAATTGTTCTTTAAAGAAATGGGGATTCTCCAATTATGGTGGAGCATGTCTGGCAATTTCAACAATTCACTACTGCCTAATTGAGGGGAGCAGATGATCAGATGAATTCTGTTGGGTATTGTATCCACAACGTACCTGATTTGAAGAAGCCCCTGAACAAGCTAAGGTAAATAGGCAATGTTTTTGACAAAATATTTCAAGTTGTGCTTGCAGTTATTCCACACTAAGTGCACACCAATGTCAGGGTGCAGTAGGTCAATATACACGGTTCTGCACGACGTAATCCCTCGTTGAGCAGATCAGTGTATTGGCCTACGTGTACTCTCTCTATTGGAGTGCACTTACTTTCAAGTACAGGGCTATAACTATGCAAGAGCAGACAAGGAGCAAGGATGGGTCATGGAGCAGCTCTTGGGTGGAAAGACGGAAAATCGTCTAAGTATAAATCGACGAGAATCACCAAGTGATTCTCGCCGAATCATCGAGAATCACTAGTCATTCTCGCCGACTCTATCCGGCTACCTCAAAGCGGTGCCAAGTAAGATTCGGCGAGAATCACTAGTGATTCTCGCCGAACCCATCGTTGAGCAGATCATGGCCAAGTACTATTCGTCGAGAATCATCATGTGATTCGACGAGAATCATTAGTGATTCTCGACGAATCGTCGAGAATCACTAATTGATTCTCGCCGATTCGTCGAGAATCACCTTCGATTCTCGCTGATTTTGACTTGGCAATTTTTCTGGAAACAGCTGGACCGGATTCTGCCACTGGTACTGTTTGAACCGGATCTAGGGTTTCTTCTGGTGGGACCCATAACGGTTATAATGGGGTATTTCCACCGTATAAATATATGAGTATTTTTGAACAGTTCAGACACACAGAAAGAAGCCGAGCGACGATCTTGACCTAAAATCGCGAATCTGCTCCGCCGCTGCCGTCGCCGCGCAAGCAAGTCGTTCGCCGACCTTGATCGAGATTTCTTCCTGATCTTCCGGCGACAGAAGCTTAGCCAAGCTTAGAGTCTCACGTGTCTATCCAGAGATCCCTTGTCTCTCGATTTGTTGATCGGGAAAAACTTTCCCGTCCGAATCGACCGAGACGTTCGATCCTAGAGTGACTGTTGGAAGACCTAGCTAGCTTCGCTATGAAGTTTGGATCTCCAAAGTTCAGCAGCCGCACATCGTTGTCGCCGCCGATCCTGTGAACCTAGCCGCCGCCCATCTTGCCGCCGCCGGTTCCGGGGAGATCCTCTCCAAGAGAGATCTAGGGTTGTGGACTCTTTGTGAACTTCAAGAACACGTCGTCAACGAAGAGGGACACCTTAGTCTCCAAACATAGTTTGTATCTTTTGTACATTCTAATTTTACTTTTGTTGTAAAGGAACGTAGGTTCCTAGCTGTAAGGGTTGGGTACAACCCGTGTTGTGGGAGTGTTGACTCCTATGTGTGGAAGGGTTCCTTCCGATAGTGCAAGGATTGGATTTCAATCCTGTTAGTGAAGAGACCGAGTCGTCCCTTGTTGGGAGATAGGTCGAAGGGGGAAAGTGGATGTACCCAAATCGGGGAACCACTATAAATAGCTTGTGTATTCTATGTGCTGTGCTGTTTATTTTTATTGTGCAGGTACAATTTTAAATTCCGCAAAAACGCTGCACGTCACCTATTCCCCCCCCCCCCCCATAGGTGAAGATAGTTGACACTAGGTGGACTTTCAAGTGGTATCAGAGGGAGGTTACTCATCAAAAAGGTTAACACCTTGAGTTGAATCCTGCCGCTAGTGTCAAGAAGGAGGCAAACATCTACTATGGACGAGCTCAAGTTCACAGGCAAGATCCCAGTGTGCACCAGGCTCAACTTTCCTATCTGGAAAGAAAGGATCAGGTTCTACATGGAAGCAGTTGATCCTCGACTCTTCATGATCGTGGAGGAGGGACCTTATGTCCCCACTAAGGTCTCCACCATTGATCCTACCAAGAAAGTGCCGAAGACACTTTCTGAAATGGACAAGGACGAGATGGTGCTAGTGGGACTTGACAAGAAGGCGCAGAACATTCTGGTCAGCGCAGTTGATGACTCAATGATGCAGAACTTCTGCAACTGCAGGACAGCACAGGAGATCTGGCATTGCCTGATCATCCTAATGGAGGGCACTGATGAAGTGAGGGATGATCGGAGATCCCTGCTGAACCAGAAATATGAGGCCTTCAGACAAGGGCCTAAGGAAGAGATCGGAGTCACCTACGAGAACTTCCTCAAGATTGTCAACGCCCTCAAAGGATACGGAAGAGTGTTCACTAATGGTGAACTCAATGATAAATTCCTTAGGTCCCTTACTAAGGAATGGGACACAAAGATCTGCGCCATCCGAGAGTTTGGCAGACTAGCTGAAACAGACCCGCAAATTCTGTTTGGGAAGCTGATGTCCTATGAGCTTCAACTGAACACCAGGAAAGCAGAAGAAGAAGCAGAGAAGGCTGCTGCCAAAGAAAAGACTGTGGCTCTAAAAGCCAGTGACTCCAGAAAAGGCAAGGGTGCGGTCTCATACCGTGCCAGGAAAAAGGATGAGGAGGAGGACTCCGAGCCATGCTCCTCCAGCTCAGAGCTGTCGGAGGAGAATTTCTCCCTCATCACCCGAGAGTTCAAGAAGTTCCTCAAGATGAGGAATGAAAGAGAGAAAGACGGCTCCTCCTCCAGGCATCAGAAGCAAAATTATTCTTCTGACAGGTATGCTCCTAAACCGAACAAACATCACTCCTCTGACATTATTTGCTTTGGATGCAATAAGCCAGGACACGTCGTGGCCGACTGCTATCAAGGCAAGAGGGAAAAAGGGAAAGGAGAGGAGCACAAATCCTCTAGAGATAAGAAGAAAGAGCGGAGCTACATCGCCAAAAGGCCAAAGACACTGAGTGAGTCTGATTCCTCAGACTCCAGTGATGATGAGGAAGCCTACTTCGGGCTGGTGGGTCGCTCCGACTCAAAAGGAGAATGCCCCCCATTTAATGGGAAGGTAAAAGCTCACACCCCTCTCTCCGACTCTGAATCTGATCCTGAGTCTCAGGATGATGAACCTGAAGATAGTCTTTCGGCCCGTGAAGCGGAGCTCCTCGAGAAGTATGAGCTTCTGCTCAACACTTTCGAGGAGTGCCGTAAGAGACTGAAGGCTGAGAAAAAGGAAGTGAAATTCCTTAAGGGTGAGTGTGTATCCCTAAGGGAAGAGGTCACTAGTTTGATTTCTCTCCTATAGGATCACCTTGACCTGACTTCAAAGCATTCAGAGTCTCTTAAGCTCCTGGATCTTAAGCAGGAGGAAGTCGACAACTTGGAAGAACAACTTGCGGCAGAAAGTAAGATCGTCAAGAGCTTCTCTATGCCAAAAACCGTTCTTCCAGTAGTTGATACCTTCTCTGCTCAGGCCAAAGGAGCTGGCTTGGGGTATGTAGGGGTATCTGGTTCCTCATCCAAGAGAAACAGGAACCAGAGGAAGAATAAGGCCGCCAAGAAGGCCTCTGCTGATGAAAAGGGAAAGGCTCCGCTTAGTCCTGTTGCGTTCAGAAAGCCTAGCTTTCCTTGCAACCAACATGACTTTGAATCTACCTTTGGTCATCATTTCCGGCCCTCGGTTGCAAAGCCAAAGAGCCGATATGATGGTTGGAACTTTCCCCGGAACTTCGGTGAGAGTGCCCTCAAGGCACCTTATGAGGAAATCCACATGGGAAATTATGGTCAATTCTCTAACGGCCATAATGGAAAGCAGGCACCAAGAGCCAAGCCTGTTATACTGAAGGAACAGAAGGTGAAGAAGTCATGTGACTGCAATCACTATGAGGCCTCCACCTCCAGATCCAAGGCCCCAGCTGTACCCACCATTCCCAGGGGAAGGCAGGAGCCTAGGAAGAGGTACAATAGATTTGACTGTTGGTGTTGTGGCAAAGTCGGTCACTTTGCCGTGGATTGTTGGTTTAATCCAAGGTATCACGAGACTCCCTATGTTAGCAATGCGAGGCCGACCACTCGTAGGGTTAACCAACCGAGGGGGAGTATGATAACCAGGAATCTAGGACCCAAGTTCGATTGGGTTCCTAAGGGAAATTAATCTTGTTTTGCAGGAATGCCCAAAGGCCACCAAAACGCCGATCTGGTACTTGGACAGTGGATGCTCCCGGCATATGACTGGGACAAGAAGCCTGCTGCGTGATTACACTCCAGTCGAGAATGGACCCAAAGTCATCTTTGGAGGATCAGATCAAGGAGTCACCAGAGGTTACGGTATGATTTCCAACGGTATAATCTCTATCACCGACGTGGCTTATGTTGAAGGGTTAAACCATAACCTGATCAGTGTAAGTCAGTTATGTGACAAAGGTTATGACGTTAAGTTCTGCAAGGATAAATGTCTGATAATTTCACGTACCTCTTCTGAGACGGTATTATCAGGCATTAGGAGCAGAAATATCTTATGCTTAGATTTTCTCAGTTTAGATTCTTCTACCCCCGTATGCCTAGTGGCAGCTGGTAGTGCATCTCTTTGTGATCAATGACATAAGAGATTGGCACATATTAATTTCAAGACAATTAGTATGCTGTTTTCTAAGAACTTAGTAAGGGATGCTCCCAGTATCAAGTGCATCAAAGATAGCCCCTGTCCTGCATGCCAGATGGGAAAACAGACTCGGGCTACCTTTAAGAGCATTGTAGACAAAGACTCTTCCCGGTGTCTTTATCTTCTACATATGGACTTGTTTGGTCCAATGTAAGTTCATAGCTTGGGAGACAAGTCCTATACGCTAGTGATAGTTGATGATCATTCTCGGTTTACATGGGTGTTCTTCTTAAAACGAAAGTCAGATACGTTTGACATCTTCACTAGCTTTGTCAAGCAGGTTCAGAACGAACTTAACTGCTCAGTGATCAAAATCAGAAGTGACCATGGAACAGAATTCGAATCTGGTGCTATGACAGAGTTTTGTGAAGAACAAGGTATCTTTCATGAGTTTTCCTCCCCGCGCACTCCTCAGCAAAATGGAGTTGCGGAGAGGAGAAATAGAACTCTCATTGAAGCCTGCACGACAATGTTGAAAGACGCTTCTCTCCCAGAATACTTCTGGGCAGAGGTCATCAATACAGCTTGTAATGTACAAAACCGAGCATTGATCAACAAGCATCATCGTAAGACGCCTTACGAGCTACTGAAAGGCAGGAAACCAACCATGTACTACTTGAGGATCTTTGGTTGCAGATGCTATGTACTGAATAATAGGAAGTACCCACGTACTAAATTTGGTGAAAAATGCTTCGAAGGCATATTCATGGGCTATAGTTCCCACAGTCGGACATATAGGGTCTTCAATAAGAAAACCCTAGTGGTAGAAGAATCAATTAATGTTGTATTTGATGAATGAAGTTTGCTTAACAGCAATTCTTCCAGTGGTATTCTTGAAGATGCAGGTGCACGACTTGAACAGCTGGATCTCGATGAGACCGCTAAAGATGAAACTCCTAAGTACGTCAAAGTTTCCACCTCCACGTTATCTGGGAACGTTGAAGATCAAAATGGAACAAATCTCTTAGAAGAAGGAGAAGCCCAAGAAGTAGTCGAAGCTACAGACGCCAGACTTCTAGAGCTCCGGCACGTGAGGGATCATCCTAGAGATCAGATCATCGGAGATCCTCATGTCGATGTCAGAACACGAAGAGGTACTATTAACGAAATTTTGCATCTTAGCTTCTTGTCACAGGTTGAGCCAAAGAAGTTCGACGAGGCGAACAAAGATGCGGCATGGATTCTGGCCATACAAGATGAACTACATCAATTCGAATGTTGCAACGTTTGGACGCTAGTTCCCAGACCATACAAGCAGAATGTGATTGACACCAAGTGGATCTTCAGAAACAAGCTTGATGAACATGGTGTCATCATAAAGAACAAGGCAAGGCTGGTGGCTCAAGGTTACAGACAGGAGGAGGGGACTGACTTCGACCAGACCTTCACACCAGTAGCAAGGATCGAGGCAATCAGATTGTTCCTGGCGTATGCTTCGCACAAAGGATTCACAGTCTATCAAATGGATGTGAAATCAGCATTCCTGAACGGAGACCTGAAAGAGGAAGTATACGTCGCTCAACCCCCAGGTTTTGTCAATCCTACTTATCCCAATCATGTGTATTTTCTCAATAAAGCTCTATATGGTTTAAAACAAGCTCCACGAGCTTGGTATGAGACTTTATCTAGTTTTCTTCTTGAGAACAAGTTCTCTAGAGGTAAAATAGATAAAACATTGTTTCTCAGGGAAGTCAAAGGCAAGATCTTGCTGGTGCAAATCTATGTCGATGACATTATATTCGGCTCAACGGACAACAATCTTTGCAAAACGTTTTCTAAACTTATGCAAGGAAAGATTGAAATGAGCAGTATGGGAGAGCTCAAGTATTTCTTGGGACTTCAAGTGAAACAGTCTGAGGATGGAATCTTCATCTCTCAGACGAAGTTCACAAATGAACTCCTTAAGAAATTCGGTATGGAGAATGCAACCTCTATGAGGGCTCCAATGGGATCCACTATGTCTCTGGATAAGGATGAGAAAGGTAAACCTTTCGATGAAACCAAATACAGAAGCATCATTGGATCCTTGCTCTACCTTACTGCCAGTAGACCGGATATCATGTTCTCCACATGTGTCTGTGCCAGATATCAGGTGAACACTAAGGAATCTCACTATGTCGCTGCAAAACGAATTCTAAGATACCTTAAAGGTACTCCCAATCTTGGCTTGTGGTACCAGAGAAACAATGATGTCGAGCTAATAGGTTTTTCAGATGCTGATTTTGTAGGGAGCAGGGATGACAGGAAAAGCACCTCCGGGACGTGTCAATTCCTCGGACGAAGGCTTATTTCCTGGAATAGCAAGAAACAGAATTGTGTTGCAACCTCCACAGCAGAGTCTGAGTACATCTTGGCAGGCAGCTGTTGCGCACAACTCCTATGGATCAGAAACCAGTTAGCCGACTATGACCTTCAGTTCAAGGAAGTTCCAATGTACTGCGACTCCTCCAGTGCAATTGCAATTGCCAACAATCCGGTATCGCATAGCCGAACGAAGCATATTGAAGTGCGCTACCACTTCATTCGGGAGCACGTGGAGAACAAGGACATCTCTCTCTGTTATGTCCCCACGGACAAGCAGATTGCAGATATATTCACAAAGCCCTTAGACGAGGCCAAGTTCAGTCTTTTCAAAACTGAATTGGGGATGCTCAATTATGAGGAATGAAGACTACAGAAGCTCCAGGCTCGTGTAAGATCTGAGGGGGAGCAAGGAACTCAAGTGTGAGCATAGATGCAAGAACTGAGGGGGAGCAAGGTGTCAAATGCTACAGACACAGATTTGCAGAAGCCGAAAAGGGGGAGATTACCCTCTCGGCTAAGGCTAAGGTGGCTCCAAGTTTGCTCTCAAGAAATTGGTATTGGTAATGAATATCTCTCTCAGCTAAATTTCAAGATTATGATTTTCATTCCCATACGCTTTATTTACCTTAGCTTGTAGGGTTTAGGCTTCTTCAAATAGGGGGAGATTGTTGGGTATTGTATCCACAACGTACCTGATTTGAAGAAGCCCCTGAACAAGCTAAGGTAAATAGGCAATGTTTTTGACAAAATATTTCAAGTTGTGCTTGCAGTTATTCCACGCTAAGTGCACACCAATGTCAGGGTGCAGTAGGTCAATATATACGGGTCTGCACGACGTAATCCCTCGTTGAGCAGATCAGTGTGTTGTCCTACGTGTACTCTCTCTATTGGAGTGCACTTACTTTCAAGTACAGGGCTGTAACTATGCAAGAGCAGACAAGGAGCAAGGATGGGTCAAGGAGCAGCTCTTGGGTGGAAAGCCGGAAAATCGTCTAAGTATAAATCGACGAGAATCACAAAGTGATTCTCGCCGAATCGTCGAGAATCACTAGTGATTCTCGCCGACTCTATCCGGCTACCTCAAAGCGGTGCCAAGTAAGATTCGGCGAGAATCACTAGTGATTCTCGCCGAACACATCGTTGAGCAGATCATGGCCAAGTACTATTCGTCGAGAATCATCATGTGATTCGGCGAGAATCATTAGTGATTCTCGATGAATCGTCGAGAATCACTAACTGATTCTCGCCGATTCGTCGAGAATCACCTTCGATTCTCGCCGATTTTGACTTGGCAATTTTTCTGGAAACAGCTGGACCGGATTCTGCCGCTGGCACTGTTTGAACCGGATCTAGGGTTTCTTCTGGTGGGACCCATAACGGTTATAATGGGGTATTTCCACCGTATAAATATATGAGTATTTTTGAACAGTTCAGACACACAGAAAGAAGCCGAGCGATGATCTTGACCTAAAATCGCGAATCTGCTCCGCCACCGCCGTCGCCGCGCAAGCAAGTCGTTCGCCGACCTTGATCGAGATTTCTTCCTGATCTTCTGGCGATAGAAGCTTAGCCAAGCTTAGAGTCTCATGTGTCTATCCAGAGATCCCTTGTCTCTCGATTTGTTGATCGGGAAAACTTCCCCATCCGAATCGATCGAGACGATCGATCCTAGAGTGACCGTTGGAAGACCTAGCTAGCTTCGCTACGAAGTTTGGATCTCCAAAGTTCAGCAGCCGCACATCGTTGTCGCCGCCGATCCCATGAACCTTGTCGCCGCCCATCTTGCCGCCGCCGGTTCCGGGGAGATCCTCTCCAAGAGAGATCTAGGGTTGTGGACTCTTTGTGGACTTCAAGAACACGTCGTCAACGAAGAGGGACACCTTAGTCTCCAAACGTAGTTTGTATCTTTTGTACATTCTAATTTTACTTTTGCTGTAAAGGAACGTAGGTTCCTAGCTGTAAGGGTTGGGTGCAACCCGTGTTGTGGGAGTGTTGACTCCTACGTGTGGAAGGGTTCCTTCCGATAGTGCAAGGATTGGATTTCAATCCTGTTGGTGAAGAGACCGAGTCGTCCCTTGTTGGGAGATAGGTCGAAGGGGGAAAGTGGATGTACCCAAATCGGGGAACCACTATAAATAGCTTGTGTATTCTGTGTGCTGTGCTGTTTATTTTTATTGTGCAGGTACAATTTTAAATTCCGCAAAAACGCTGCACGTCACCTATTCCCCCCCCCCCATAGGTGAAGATAGTTGACACTAGGTGGACTTTCAAATCCTACCAACTATTTCTTGAAGTTAGAATGGGGGAGGAAAAGATGATTAGATGATCAGATTAATGTTCAAGTGTGGTAGCAACAATTCAAGGGAAGTTCCACTCTGCAGGCAGGGAAGTGTGGTAACTATAAATCACTTCTCAATTATATAGTTTTTATGTTTATTGTTCCATGGTTCTGTGAATGTCATTGACTCGCTTGCTTAAGAGTTTTGACTTCCTCAAATAGGGGGAGATTGTTGGGTTCATTGCCCACAATGTCCTAGATTTGAGGAAGTCAATCTTGTCAATGATATACATAGGTAGCCTAAGTGGCTAAGTTAGGTAAACTCTTACCTAAGGAGTGGGATGACAGAAATTTAAGTCCACATGCATTGAGTGAAGTTGACTCACTTAATGCCAGATGACTTATAGTACTGAGGGAAGCCTATACAGTCAAAGCCAAAGCAGTGGCAAGCTAAGAAAGTGGCTAACTCCACATGCATTGAGTGAAGTCAACTTACTCAATGGCATATAACAAAAAGCTGTGAGACAGGCTAAAGTAGTAGAACCCTAAGTTGAAATGAGCAGAAAAGTTGCCAAGTCCACAAGCATTGAGTGAAGTCAACTCACTCAACGCCATGCAGCTAAAGGTAAATATATGGCTAAGTAGTTTGGTGTTGAGTGTTGAAGACACACTCAACGCCGCACAACAAAAAGCTGTGAGTTGAACTCAGTATAGAATTCGTCGAACTGAGTTAAGAGTTCGTCGAGCTGAGCTCACCGTTCGTAGAACTCAGTTCAGTTCGTCGAACTAAGTTCAGAAAATTGGCTAAGGCAAAAAGCGTTAAGTGAAGCATGCTCACTCAAAGCTCTCAACGCCTAAGTTGTAGAAAGCTTTTCTAAGACAAAAAGCGTAAGTGTTGAAGACACACTCAATGCTCACAGAAGCAGGAAGTTTTTGCTTAGGAAAAATGCGTTGAGTGAGGCTTATGCACTCAACGCTCTCAACGCCTCGATAGACAAAGTTTTGTCTATGTGTTTTGGTGTTGAGTGAAGCTCATTCACTCAATTCTTATTCTACTGATGCTCAATTTTGGCTAAGTCCACATGTTCTGACATCAGCAAAATTGATAGAGTCAACTAAGTTCAAATCAGGTACGCGGAGGCTACAGAACTCGACAAACTATGTCGTGAAGCTACTGTAAGTCTTCTTCCAATAAATCAAGGTGCAGCTGGAAGCTGCAAGTGGGGCCCACGATCTCTAAGAGCCGTTGATTGGCGAACTATAAAAGGATGAGATGGGGCCAAGACAGAGATAACGTTTAGCGATTTTATCATCTTCAAAAGTGAGCAGCCGTCGGCATCTTCCTCGCCATTGTTGCTTGTAAAAAGCTTGAAGCTCTACAGCAAGAAAAGTTCAGATAGTTGTGCAGTCTCCATCTGCCACAGCAGGATCAGAAATAGTTCTGAAGAAAGAATAACCTTCTACCTTTAGCTGGTTCAGTTAGCTACTTGAAGACTCTAGATCAACAGATATTTAGTCTTCTACAAGTTCAGGAGTAAGCTTCTGAGTTCTCCCAGCAATGTTTTTCTCTACTGTGTGGAGTATTAGAGCAGAAATTTCTCAGCTCTATTTGTTTACATAGAGAAATTTCTCTGTGTCAAAGTTAATTAAATTATTTTTTATTATAGGATCCTTTTGAATCTTAGTTGTTGGGACTTGGGCTTTAGGTACGACAAATTTTCTTGAGCTGTGGGAGAGGGCTCCTCTATGAGAGTAGGATCCTACTGGGATCTGAGGTAGGTGAGTTTTTACTCACTGAGAAGTAGGGCAATATTGTATGATCTATAGGAGAGTGACTCTTTCTGAGTTGTAGGAGCAAGTTTTCTATGAGTTAGGGCTATCCTCCATAGCTTGAGTGGTAGGGCTTAATTGCTTGAGGTAGGTGATACTTGTATCACTGAGTTGTAGGCCCTTATTACTGAGTTGTAGCTCTTGGAGGAGACTAAGAGATCCGGAGGGATCTGAGGTGTAAGCTCCTTGGAGCATTGGTTTGAAGAAGTGCCTTGACTAGCAGTAAGTTAGCAAGGTGGGAGGAGAATGGATGTACCCATAATTTTGGGGAACCACTATAAAATACTTGTGTGTTTTTCTGTGATTGTTTTTAGCTTGTAGGTACTTAAAAGCATTCAGATAATCACTCACAAAGTGACTTAAGAAGAATCAAAAAGATAATCTAAAAGACCTAGATAAACCTATTCACCCCCCCCCTCTAGGTTGCTAGCTACCTTGAATTTAAGAGCTCTCAGCCTTAGACTTCTTTTTCTATAAATAGGCCCCCCTCACCAACCCCGACCTACCACTTTTATTGTTTTCGTACCCCCTCTCCTAGCCTTCTATTTTCGGTACTCGCGTCGTAATCTTCCTGCGAGCATGGGTAAGACTAACCCCGACGCTTACGACCACTCAAAATGTGCTCAGCACTTCGCCGACTACTTCTTCTTCGAGGTGAATACAACTGAGGGGGAGTTCATGTAGTTAATCTCCGACTACGTGCCCCCAGCTTTGAGTTGCGCCGACCTAGGGAGGGTGAGGCCATCAACATGTTCTACCCTGACGAGCTCATCTTCCCCATCTCGCATTTCGAGGTGGGGTTGCGCCTACCGCTCTGGCCGGAAGTCCGCCAGATCCTGAAGTACTACGGTGCGGTGCCCACATAGCTCCACTCGAATGCCATCGCCATGATGGTGGCATTCACGTGCTTCCTTCACAGGAAGCGAATAGAGTTCAACTTGACCGTCTTCAGGAAACTCTTCAGCTACAAGGTGACTCTCGATAGCGTCACCTACTTCGGGGGCTCCTTCATCAAAGTTCGCGAGACCTCGAACAAGCATCATAGCTGGATGACCAAGATTGTCTTCATCAAGGGCGATCTCGACAATGTCCCTCACTCGCCTCAACAGAAGGGCGAGGAGGTGTACCAACCCCCCCCCCCCCCCGCCGTGTCCGACAATGATGCCTAGCATCACAAATTCTTCCTTCACAAAGATTTCGAGGTCGCCTTCCTCCGAAGGGGCCTTGACTCCCTCATCCCCGTCCATCCCGACGAAGGTATACCTCTCACTTTTTCTTCTTGCCCAGCTCGCCAGATTAACAAAATTTTAACCAAGGTTTTTCATACATAGGATGGACTGATTCCCGAGAACCCGCCCTTCACGGACTTGGCACTATTCCCTCACCCCCTCGCACATGAAAAGGAAGCTGAAGCTGCTTGCCGAGATGAGTCAGAATCATCCAAGCCCTCATCTAGCAAGAAGTGGCCTGATCCTAGGGGGTCCAGGTCGCCTCACCGTCTACCATCGCAAAATAAGTTGAAGGCAGTGGTGTTCTCCCGGGCGAAGCAACAACAACAATAATAAAAACCAAAGTACATTTGCTCACCCGAGACCACTCCAGATGGATCGCCGGAGAGCCCACTGAAGGATACAGTAGACAAAGGGAAGGGGGTGGCGAGTCCTCTACTCCCCCTTTTACGAAGAAGGTGGCCTGCAAGCCGAGCAAGCCGAAGAGTCACCCCCTCTCCGGCTTCGGGGGAAGGTTTAAGGACTCGGCTAGCGATCCTATGGTCCAATCGGACGAGATGGCCCATCGGATCTCCATCTTTACCCTCCAGCCTTCCTGGTCAGACTGCCAGCTCTCCATCGGTCACGCCTACGCACTAGGCTTTGGCCTATAGAGGAGTGAGGATGTCGAGGACTACAAGTGCATGACTCTGCGCCAGCTCGGCCATGAGGGTTTGCAAGCCCACCTGCGGGCCCTAGAGCTGCACCACATGATGGTCCGCCGCATCTTCAACCTCAACCACCTCTTGTAGAAGGCCGAGCAGGAGCGCGATGTCGGCTAGGACAAGGTCGTCGATGTAAGACCCCATTTTTTTTCTTTTTAAACCACCAGGCCTTATGCCCAGAATCGCTATTTTGTGGTGACACCGACACTCGGGAAGGTCGCCACTACAAAATACCGATCCTGCCGGCCTTAACGATCACCAAAGAGAGAAAATCAAATAGATATTTCAGATATATCCAAGTCCACATATCACATATAAGATATATAAAGGAAATCACATCAAGTCCATATGATAATAGAAGTACTGAAATAGAACAGTACATAGAAATATAAACGGGCTTAAGTTAGGTACATCAAATCCTCACTAGAAACTCTCGCAGAAGCTAAGTAAACTAATCACTCACGGAGCTAGTAGCCGGTGCTCTTGTGCTAGACTGGCCCACCTCCATATACATTGTGTGGGAGGAGTGATAGGAAATCTATGAAGGTGGAGAGTGGTCAAAGCAGATGACTGTGGACCTATTCTAGCAGCCATATATTAAATCTACAGAGCTATAAAAGTAAAGCAAGCTAACAGTTCTATAATAAGGAAATGGTTGAGTAGACAAGTAAAACAGAGTAGCAGTATATGAAAAGTAAACAAAGAAATAAGTAACCTTAACTTATATGAATGCCCATACAAACATATAAGTTAAGGGGTCTTTTGCAAGGCTCCCATCGTAAACAAATTTCATAACAATTTATGCGATGGGGTGTCGGGTTGTATGCAAGTATGAGTGAAGTGAAATGTTATGGCATGATTCATGCAAATGAAACACGTGCACTCAACTCTATGCGCACAGACCTTTAGTTCCCCCTATTTGGAAGATAGCATCACTCCCAGGAACCTCCGTGGTGGCAAACGGAGATAGTGGGTCGGGTCCCACACTCCTAAGAGGGTATCCACACTACCAGTCCTAGACCTTACATATGCCTCTGGAAGGACACACCCATAGTCACCACGTACTAATGTTGGCCATATCCACTAGTATTCCTTTGGCTAAGTGTCAACCACACCCGCCGAGTCAGCTAATCGATGTCGGTGTGAACGACCGTCCAATACCGAAGACGCACCACATTTTGCTCATGTATCTAGGAATTCCCGAGCCATCGACTCCTTGGACTAACATGTCCGTTGCAACTACCTTCCGAGCTTTCGGCTCGCCAGGCTAACCCGCCCATTTCCACAACCACCTAGCCTACCGCTCGGATAACCCAAACAAACTAACCTTCCGAGTTACCAGGGTGTGTGAAAGTGAATCCCAAGTTATACTAGTTTCTCTTTAATAATTATTCTTACAGTTTAGGTTAACCTTAGACTGCCCAGGGTATACCCAGTGAAGGACTCTCACGGGGCACTAGGAACTATGATGGTAGCTGAAGCCCATCGTTCCCTTTCTCAAGGCACTTATTGTTATTGGTATCTACCCAGGTCCTAATTCCGTTTTATGTTATACTAAATCTAACCCTAGTGTATTTGACTCTTTCTCTCTCCACAGGAAAGACGATCCTTCGCCGATCCCCAGCACCACTTACACTAGTCAACCCATCACTTCTTCCCATGATGACTCCTAATGAAGTTCACTTTTTCATATTACCAAATCAGCATACCATTACTCCCAACTTCCTATATCCGTCCCACATGCTAACACAATTCTGCTGTTTTACTATATGAAGACCAACCTAAGCTATATGATAGGTATGAAAGGTGACGCCTTCAAATATTCCTCCAAATTCCCTAGAAGTTTTACAGGGGGTCTATCATGACATACTTAGACTACATCCAGAAACTTGTAATTTCCTAATTAATTTAACATTTATTAAATTTTTCGCAAAATTAGACCATGGATGTTTTGAACAAAAAGTACTAGATTTCCTTAAGTTACGGCCTTCCAAAAATTATGATCACTGTATGATGTCAAAATATCAGAGAGTACCAAGTTACACAAACTGTCACATATATATTAGCCCCTACTTAATTAATTCAAGATATTTGCAGTAATTAAGGGTAAAGAAGGAAGTACCACCAATCATAATCCAATAATTACACAAAAGTTATCAGAGCTTAAACATTATCATAAAATATTACCGACTGAGTTTCATACAATCCCAAGTTAGTCAACCATCAATATATCAAAATCATCAATAGGGGCAACAAAAAGGTTATAACTACAAGTATGAGCTACTCTCTTCCAAACACCCTATAATAAATTTTAGAGACTTATAATGATATAAAAACTCTTCAACCAGAATTTAATAAGGATCCAAGATCATATGACCCTTCAATATTTCAATAAAAGGTATAGGCCTAAACAATGCCTAATTGATTTAAGTTGTGTGCCTAAGTCTAAATGTAACCAATTTCCTTCCTAGGGCTACTTACCATACTAGGATTACATGGACTAAACCCCAAGTCCATACATGGACATATCACCCCATGTGCTTTACCAACCCTCAAGGTTCAACCATAGGGTTTGAACTAGGGTCCTAGGGCAAACCCACCCCAATCCATCTCCAACTCCATGAGGGGGTGTTTAAATCAACCTTGGGGCTCTGGCCAAGGTCACAACCCCTTTGGGTTAGAATTGGACCCTCCATGCCCCAAGATCACTCTTGCCCAAATTAACCCTTAAAGAGCCACACTTTGGTCTCACCAAAACCTATTCAAATCAAACCCAATTGGGCTGAGATTTTTATCAGAGTCATAATATGACCCTAAGAGAGCCACCAAAACTTTGGGGACTTTTGAGGTTCTTGGACCCTATAATTAATACATACATGGTTTATTAAATTTCTACAAAAATGTTAGGAAAATTATTTCCAAAATTTCCATTATTAGACATGTTATTGGAATATATAGAAGTGTCCCCCATCCAAAATCTCAGGTCATGTGAATGATTGGTCTGATGGGGGTATGATAAGTTGTAAATATACATATTTTTACGTACGTTATTTAAGTCGTTTTAATTTATTTTCATTGTTTTTAGTTACTTTTCTTCAAAAAAAGTTTCTTTTTTGTAATTATTATTCTAACTTAACTTAAATTTATTTTCTGAATTTTTCAGGAAAAGTCAAAAAAAATTCCAAATTACACATCTGTGTGCTTCTCGATAACGCCTGTGACCTGGGCATGTGACTTTGATTCCAAAAGATGTTGTCGCCAGCTCGACGACCGGTGTTCGATGTTCATCGAACTGCCCGACACGCCGTGTCCTGATTCGACACGCCCGTGTTCAAGCCATGACACACACTCGACGCCATCGCCACTCTACGTCAACCACTCGACGCCACCCAAACACTCAATGCAATCGCCACTCAACACCAACCTCTCAACGCCATTGCCACTCAAATTCATCACCATTCAACGCTTCCTGACATTCCCGTGCCAATATTCGACACGCCCGTGACTTCTCCACCTGTCCTAGACAAGACAGCGCCGACAACAAAATGACACGACGCCTACCCTAGAAAAACCTCCCTTACACGCCCCCTACACGACAGTGACAACAGGATCGCGCCTGTGACTTCCATGTGTAGAGCCCCAAAAGTCAAACCAGCAATAAATGATCAGCATCGCTTCAGCAGCAGTAGCTACACACCCTACCTACATGCCTGTGACCTAGGGTGTGAACCCGAAAATTTTGCCTATAAATAGATCTTCTCTGTAAGATCAAATGTTCTGTTTTTTTTAATCATTTTGCTTAGGGAAGGTGCTGTTTAGATGTTTTTCATACTATATAAGGGAATTTTCTCCCCCTCACCATAGTGTTTGTTTTAGTTTTTATGTAACTCCTTTTCATATTAATGAAATATGTGTTTTTCTTCTCCCTTTATATGGTTTTGGAATGCATCTAAGTGCCCCCTCCTTAAGCAATCTTATTTTTATTTGTTTGTTCTTTGCTTTTCTCTTCTTTAAAATGGGTGTGTGTCTATGAGAATAGATTTTATGCTTTTATGTTGTAGTTATTTTTACTTAGCTTTGTTTAGATTTAGGAATTTATAGCTTTTATGTCATTTTTGTTCATCTATTCATTCTTATAAATCCGTAAAAGTGTATTCAAAGTGTTTTTATTTTTCTTTAACTTAGATTTTCTCTTTTAGGTTGTAAAACCTTTTTGTTCTTTTTTATTTTATTTCCACTTTTTATGCACGTTTACAAAGTTATATGAATGGATTTATAATTGTTTCAAATTTTCAAATACTTCAATTTTTTGCTTTTAACCTCAAAAACCTTGTGCTTATTTAATTTTTCTTTCCTCTTTTAATGAATTTCTATCGTATTCTAATGGTAGAAATATAGTTATTTTAATTTTTTGGTCACTTTGTTTTTCTTGTTTTTGCTTGTGTGTGTGAGTGTATGAGTTAGGTTTTATTTAAGTAGAGTGTGTGTGTTTTTATTTTTGTAGAGTGTGTTCGTTTCATTCCTGTAGAGTGCGTGCGTGTATGAGATAGATTTTATCGCTTTGATTTCCTGTCTACTCGTTTGAGTAGGACTTGTCATTTCCCGCCTACTCGTTTGAGTTGGACTTGTCATTTTATCGCTTTCATGTCCTGTCTACTCGTTTGAGTAGGACTTGCAATTTTATAGCTTTCCTTTCCCGCCCACTCGTTTGAGTAGGACTTGCATTTTACTGCTTTCATTTTCAACTTTCATTTACTACTTTTATCGTCTGCTTTCATTTCCCGCCTACTCGTTTGAGTAGGACTTGCACTTTCAATTGCTTTAAATAAAATTGCCCTCGGTATCGAAGAGCATTGAGACAGATAAAATTGCTTTAAATAATTAAAGGTCCTCTTTTTCTCATTAATTAAATTACTTAAGGTTTACCCATGGTTTACGACGTGTAGAACCACATATCGATATGTGGGCTCTATTTTCATAGTGCATATGCTAGCTAGCCGAGAGGCCATGCGTATGGACCGATCACCCCTTGGGTAAAGGGAGTTCTGCACTAATCCTCGAGAGAGGAGGCGTGGAATTCTATCGAATTGGGTTCCCCACCCAATAGCAGGGTTCTTAGCGTAATGCGGGCAATAAGAGGAATCCTTCATCGGACAAGAGCCCGGTCAAATAGTTTTAATGTTCAGGTGAGCTATAGTCCTAGAGATAGGTGAGCTCATGTTTGTGGAACCTCCACGGCCAAGTCTTCGCCTTAATTAATTTGAAATTTAGGATCTCTTTATAATAAAAGTTATTTTAGTTCAAATTTGATTTGGTACCATTGCGCTAAATTCTTCATCGGCTCCTTTCTTTCTGATTTTATTTTCTGTTTTTATATATATAAATAATAACCCGATAAGTTATTTTCGGTAGAATAATAGTTCCCTCTAGGAAAGATTAAAAATAATCAACCTGTCCCCGAGAACAATACGACTCCGACATTCCTAACCGGAATATTTTGTACTACACGCGATAGATGCACTTGCATCCTTTCGTTAAAACTCGATTTCAACTTTTTATAGATAATAAATCTGCGCGTCCCGTCCTTCCAAAATAAAATCAACCGCTTTTTCCAAAAATAAACTCACGGGGCGCCGCGAGTTTTAACCATCAAGGTTTTGGCATCGTTGCCGGGGACTTGATTAAACCATTAATTTTTTGGAGTTTTAACCTTCAAGTTTAGGGCGCCGTTGTCGGTGACTTTTCGTGTTGTTATTTTGTACTCTAAAAAACTATTACTTTTACCTATTTTTATATATAACAAAAAAATGGCCAACAAAAATTAATAATAATAATAATAAAAGTACTTTAAAAAACAAACAAAAAGCTTTAAAAAATTATCATATTATTATTATCTATAAAAACAAAAAATTGAAATGACGTCGTTTCCTAAAAAATTTAAAAAATCAAAAACAAAAACATAAACTTAAAAAATCTAAAAACTAAAAAAACAAAAAACAAAAAAATCTAAAAAATATAAAAAAACTAAAAATCTAAAAAAATATATAAAAAAAACTAAAAACACAAAAACTAAAAACAAAAAACAACAAAAAATACCAAAAATCTACAAACTGAACACAAAAAAATCTAAAAAACCTAAAACCAAAAAAAAAAAACTAAAAACAAAAACACTAAAAAACACTAAAAACACTAAAATATCATAAAAAAATCATCTATATATTTTATTTTAACTTTTTCGAAAAACCAAAAAATATTTTAAAACTTATATATTTATTTTCTCGCTTCCGCACGTCTCACGTTATTTAGACGATATGAGAACGCATTTCTATTATACTCATTTAGTTGAGACGTTAGCTACTTCCGAGTCACCCACACTTGCCACCCCTACCACCCGAAACCTTTTGGCCAAGTCGAGTAAGTAAATCTATAAATAAGGTGCTTACTACAAATAAAAACCTCGCGCCACTAAATAAATTCCATATAACAAAATTGTTTTTTTCTTTTCTTTTTCTAAATAATGCAGGGTTCCAAATGGGCCTCCCAACATCGTCTGAGAGAAGTTTCTACCCTCCCACTTTATTTTTGTAAATACTGTATTTTATCTATTTTTATTCTTCATACTTATCTTGCAACATTGAGGATAATGTTGGAGCTAAGTATGGAGGTTTTAGGAGTTTTCTTTACTCGTACTTATATTTTCGCACTTATATTGTCTGCACCCAATCAAAAATAAAAAAATTACAAAACTTAAAAACTTCAAAAAAAATTGCTTGTTTTTATAATCAAAAAACCCAAAAATATTTATTCATAAAAACACAAAATATTCAAAAAAAAATTTATTCATAAAAACAAAAATTTTAAAAAAACTATTAAACAAAAATTCAAAAAAAATATTTTTTTTCTTTGAACTTTTTTGTAAAAAAATCTTTCTCTTCTCTCCCTCTCTTCTTTGTAAATAACACCTATTTCTCTTCTCTTTCTTGTAAATAAATTAATAAAAATGTTAAAAAATCTTAAAACTAAAAAGTAATAATAAAAAAAGTAGAAAATCCAAAAATCCTAAAAAGTGAATAACTCTAAAATTCCAAAAAATAGAAAATAATCAAAAAAAGAAGAGAAAAGATAAAAACCCAAAAACCCCACAACCATTTTGTTTATTATGAAAAAAATAAATCGAATGTCTCATTCTTAACTCTTTTTCACTCTTCAAAAATCTAGTTGCAAATTTATTTATAAGCGAATTTTATTAATTCTTTGTTTACTATTCGTTTATTGATTGTAGATCGATAAATTTAGATATCTGGGATTAAGTTTTAAAGAATTTTGTATCCCTTTTTTATTTTAGATAAAAGACTTGTTTTCAGCATTACTTCTAACTTATCTAAATAGTTGCACATTTATTTTGTTAGAAAATAACAACCTTAGATTTCAATTATGTTTACTCCAAGATTGTTTTTTGAAATATATGAACGTTCAATTTATAAAGGTTGCTCTCAATTTTTTTATTATACCTAGTTTTCTTTCTGAAAAAAAACCTATCTCCTTTTTTTCATGTTATACTTGGCATAATTTTAATCCTTAAAAGATCATATGTCAATGGGAATAAGATTTCGTTCCGTAAACATAGACATCCAATATTTTTAAAAGATTATATGTTACGGAGTAAGAGGATAAAATTCATTACTCATATGCATATACATTGTGTTATTATGAAGTTGTTCAAAAAAAATTTATATGTTATGGAAAATAAGATTTCGTTTTCTTAAACATCCACATTCAAACCAAAAATTTCATTATAGGTTTAAGCAAAAAAAAATATACCTCACCTCTGAGTAAAAGCCCTATTCACAAACCACAACATCCCCCTCCGCCATATTCAAATGATTCTAGATTTAATTTTAAAATCTTTTTGAGAGCATAATTTTTAAATTGCATTATTTCTTTTAATTCTTATAAGCTAAAGTTCAATAATTCCAATCTATTTTTGTTAACATAACAAATACAATTCTTTGCTTTCTATTTGATTATATCGAGAAGTTTTTAATTGAAACTCTTACTCTATTTAAATTTTTATCATAATTTAGGACTTAACTCTTATATCCCAGATAATTATTTTGATCTTTTTTTTGATTAATTCAAGCTGTAGATAAACTTTGGATTTCTTTAATTTCGTATATCTCCAACTTTTACTCTAGATTAGAAAAAGCTTAAGGATGTGCTTATTTGATAAGTTGTAAATATACGTATTTTTACGTATGCTATTTAAGTCGTTTTAATTTATTTTCGTTATTTTTAGTTAATTTTCTTCAATAAAAAGTTTCTTTTTTGTAAATATTATTCTAACTTAACTTAAATTTGTTTTCTAAATTTTTCAGGAAAAGTCAAAAAAAATCCAAAGTACACGCTCGTGTACTTCTCGGTCACGCCCGTGACCTAGGCGTGTGACTTTGATTCCAAAAGATGTTGCCTCCAGCTGGACGATTGGCATTCTACGTTCGTCAAATTTCCCGACATGCTTGTGTCCCGATTCGACACGCCCGTGTTCAACCCGTGACACACACTCGACTCCATCGCCACTCGACACCAACCACTCGATGCCAGCCAACCATTCAACGCCATCGCCACTCAACGCCAACCACTCAACACCATCGACATTCAATGCTTCTTGACACGCCCGTGTCAATATTTGACATGTCCTTGCCTTCTCCTCCTATCCCAGACAAGAAAGCATCAGTGATAAAATGACACGGTGCGTTCCCCAGATAAACCTCCCTGACACGCCCCCCCCATATACGCCCGTGACAGCAGGGTCACACTTGTGACTTCCACATGTACAACCCCAAAATTCAAACCAGCAATAAATGCTCAGCATCACTTCAACAATAGTAGCTACACGCCCCACCTACACGCCCGTGACATAGGGCATGTAACCCGAAAATTTTTCCTATAAATAGACCTCTATAAGATCAAATGTTCTGTTTTTTTGAACCATTTTGCTTAGGAAAGGTGTTGTTTAGATGCTTTGCATGCTATGTAAGGGAATTTTCTCCCTCTTTCCTTAGTGTTTGTTTTAATTTTTATGTAACTCCTTTTCATATTTATGAAATATGCGTTTTCTTCTCCCTTTATATGGTTTTGGAATGCATCTGAGTGCTCCCTCCTTAAGCAATCTTATTTTTATTTATTTTTTCTTTGCTTTTCTCTTCTTTAAAATGGGTGTGTGTGTGTGTATGAGAATAGATTTTATGTTTTTATGTTTTTGTTATTATTACTTAGCTTTGTTTAGATTTAGTAATTTATAGCTTTTATGTCATTTTTGTTCTTCTATTCATTCTTATAAATTCGTAAAAGTGTATTCAAAGTGTTTTTATTTTCTTTAACTTAGATTTTCTCTTTTAGGTTGTAAAACGTTTTTGTTCTTTTTTACTTTATTTCCACTTTTCATGCACTTTTACGAAGTTATAAGAATGGATTTATAATCGTTTCAATTTTTCAAACACTTCAATTTTTGCTTTAAATTTCAAAAAGCTTTTGCTCATTTAATTTTTTTCCATCTTTTTATGAATTTCTATCGTATTCTAATGGTAGAAATATAGTGTTTTAATTTCTCGGTCATTTTGTTTCTCCTATTTTCGCTTGTGTGTGAGAGTGTATGAGTTAGGTTTTATTTATGTAGAGTTTGTGTGTTTTAATTTCTATAGATTGTGTGTGTTTCATTCCTATAGAGTGCATGGGTGTATGACATATTTTATCACTTTTATTTCTCGCCTGCTTGTTTGAGTATGACATGTCATTTGCCGCATACTCATTTGAGTAGGACTTGTCATTTTATCTCTTTCATTTCCCGCCTACTCGTTTGAGTATGACTTGTCATTTTATCGCTTTCATTTCTCGCCTACTCATTTGAGTAGGACTTGCAATTTTATAGCTTTACTTTCCCGCCTACAAGTTTGAGTAGGACTTGCATTTTACTGCTTTTAATTTACTGCATTCATTTTCAGCTTTCATTTTCAGCTTTCATTTCCCACCTACTCATTTGAGTAGGACATGCACTTTCAATTATGCAATTTCTTTTGTCAAGCCGTCCTCATTTTGATGAGTGTCTTACCGCTCTTAGCCCTCAGTATTGAAGAGCATTGGGATAGATAAAATCGCTTTAAATAATTAAAGGTCCTTATTTTCTCGTTAATTAAATTACTTAAGGTTTGCCCCGGGTTTACGATGCGTAGAACCACATATCGATGTGTGGGCTCTATTTTCGTAGTGCATGTAAGACCCCGCCCCCCCACCCTTTTTTTTCTTTTTCAACACCGGGGTCTTATGCCCAGAAACGCCATTTTGCGGTGACTCCTTCACGCCCTGAAGGGTCATCACCACAAAGTGCCGATTCTGCCGGCCAATTCGATCACAGAAAAGTAGCAAAACAAAGAGAATGCAAACTAGAAGTCCACAAAAAACCACATATCATAGTAAATAAACCTCCATGAACGGAGTGTCCATAGAATAATATATCAGAGTACTAAAATACGGGCTTATGCCCGGTACATCATGTCCTCACTACAAATCACTCATGCAGAAGCAAATACTGAAAATCTACTCAAGGTCGAGACTCACGGTCCCGGCTGTATGAACTCCGGAGCTAGACTGCCCCATCTCCATGCGCACCGGTCTCTGGGGCTGCTCCTCCATGCTGGGCTCCACGATTCCCAAAAATGATGCGGTTCGAAAACCGTTAGTCTAAAAGACTAAGTCCTATCATCCCCAACCCCTTCCCCCAAGCTCCTAGGCACCGAGCGGAGAGGAAGAAAGTGGAGGACTTGAAGGTGGAGAATAATCAAAAACAGATGGCAGCGGACCTATACTAGCAATACTATAATAGGTATGGACAATAAGCTGAAACATGAAAAGTAACCTTCACTTATGTGAGAACACATAAGCCAAGGGGTCTTCTGCAAGGCTCCCATCGTATAAAAAGTCCCATACCAATTTATACATTGGGGTGTTGGTTATCAAACAGCAGTAAATATATATCCAAATTGACCTTAATTTATAAACTTGCCCGCACAAGCTTATAGACCAAGCGGTCGTTTTGCAGGGCCTAAAGTATAAGCATCCCATTCCACTTATACTTTAGGTGTCATGGTTAAATGAATCGATTATGCTATGACATGCAAGTGGGTATGATGGATCATGCAAGTGCAACACACACACACGACTCTGTGCACACAGACCTTTAATTCCCCCTTTCTGGAGCCGTAACCTCCCAGGATACCTCCGTAGTGGCAGACGGAAGCAGTGGGTTGGGCCTCGCCCACCTCTAAACCAGTTAAGTACTACCGGTCAGACCTATCGTACGCCTCAATGCATGGTGCACGAATCGGACTCATGCGTACTCTTGCCGGCTGGCGCACCAGACTTCGGTTGGCGAAGTGCTAGCCACACTTGCCGAGTCAGCGTATTGGCGTCGGTGCATCGACCCTCCAATACCGAAGACCCACCACCTTAATTCTCTTTCCTTTTATGCACATGCAAATTTAACGTATCCAAAAACCAAGCCGAAGCTCCCCGGACTAAAAATGTCCGTCTCAATCAATCGAGCCGAAGCTCCCCGGACCCAAACGTCCGTCTCTTAACCATCCAAGCCGAAGCTTCCAACTATCTTCCAGTGCTATCAGTGTTCGTGAAATGTGCAACCCTAATTACTAAGTTACTCTTTTCAGCTTGTTAATATGGTTTACGTTAACCAAGGACTGCCCTCGGTATTCCCTGTGAAGGGCTCTTAAGGGGCTCTAGGAACTATGTTGGGATTACGCCCAGCATTCCCTTTCGCAAGGTACTTGAAATATATGGTACCTAAACACCTAGAGGGGGGGGGGGTGAATAGGTGACCTAATCCTTTTCTAACTTTGTTGGCAGCCAAACAGTTATATCACAAATTTCTAACTACTTTTGCACAGCAAATAGCAATAACAAAACATACACAGCTAATCCACAGCACAATCACAGCACAGCACACAGTGTTTTATAGTGGTTCCCCAGGATATGGGTACATCCACTTTCCCCCTTCGCCTATCTAGCAGTGTACTAGATTCGGCCAAACTTCTCCACTGTCTCAGAACCCAAATTGGTTCCTACCTCAGGCCCAAAGCCTTACAACTCAGCTTTATCCCAAAGCCTACACTCAGCCACAAGGCCTACACTCAGCCAACCAAGGCCTACACTCAGCCAACAAGGCCTACACTCAGAGATCTTTATCTCCTACACTCAGGCTAACAAGCCCTACCCTCAGCCTTTATAAATACAGGCTTACAATTCACTCACATCCAATGGATCCTACAAGTTAAAAATGTAATACAAATAATAACTCTACAACTCAGAATTAGAGGAGGGGAGTTGAGAGATTCTTGATGAGTTCTTGGAAGAACTCAGCTGGATTCACCCTAACTTAGCTTTCTTCAAAGCTTCTTGAGTAGAACTGAATAAGACTGAATCCTCTGCAGTTGTTCCTTGACCTCTGCCACTTAAGATCCAGATTGAATCTGAATCCTTCTTCTCAGCCTAGTTCCAAAGGCTGATTTCTTGGATGGAGACCTCTCTCTCCAACTTCTTAGATCTGCACTTGAACTGCTAGATCTTCTTGTGTTGATTCTCTTTTTACCACTTTAATTACTTCAACAATAATCTGATCAACAACTTCAACAACTTTGAACAACTTTCAACAACAGTTTCTGTAAACTGTAGGTGCCTATTTATAGGCTTTCTTCATGGTAACCGGCTAGACCGGTCCATAACTGACTTCTGATATCTCTAACAGGTGCTGTAGACCGGCTGGAATGGCAGCTGTCAAATCATCCAGTCATTTCTTGAAATTCTCTAACTGTCTAAAAGTGTCGAGACTTTCTGTCTTTAAGTGTCGACACTTATAGACCAAGTGTCGACACATGCTTTGTAAGTGTCGACACAAGTCTACAAGGTGTCGACACATATCCTTGTATGTCTCGACACAGATTCTTCTTCATGTGTCGACACTGAAATTGAGTGTCGACACAAGTACTTGTTCTTCTAGCTTTTGCTGAATTCTTCTATGTGTCGACACATCTCCTTTGTGTCGACACATCTTCTTGTGTTGAATCTGTCAAGTGTCGACACTGCTTCTTGGTGTCGACACATAGTCTTCTATGTTGAATCTTGCTGAGTGTCGACACAGCTCCTTGTGTCGACACACCTTCTTGTTGTTGAGACTTCAGCTGAGTGTCGACACATTCCCATAGTGTCGACACTTGTACTTAGAATAATTTGTTGTTCTTTCTGTTCTTTGCTAAGTGTCGACACAGCTCCATGTGTCGACACTTTCTTCCAGTGTTGAGTCTTCAGCTGTGTGTCGACACATTGTTCTGGGTGTTGACACATACTTCAAATGTTGACTCTTCTGTTGAGTGTCGACACATTGTGCTGGGTGTCGACACTTACTTCAAGTGCTGACTCTTCTGCTTAGTGTCGACACATTGTGTTGAGTGTAGACACTTGTACTTAGTCTCTGCAGACTTTTGCTGAGTGTCGACACAGCTCCAAGTGTCGACACTTTCTGGTGTAGACTCAGCTTCACTGGGTGTCGACACAGCTCCTTGTGTCGACACTTTCTGTCTGCACTTTTCTTCACTGAGTGTCGACACAGCTCCAAGTGTCGACACTTTCTGTCTAGTGTCGACTCTGCATCCCAGGTGTCAACACAATGACTCCAAGTGTCGACACTGCTTGTCTGGGTGTCGACACAAGCTTTCTTAAGTGTCGACACTTTCCCTCTGGGTGTCGACACATGGACTTTGAAACTTTTTGCTTCAGTCCAGTGATTTCTTAACCTGCACAAGTAACTCAAACATACATCAAATACATTATGATGTATATCATTGAGTTGGGTGAGGCTTCTTCAAATCAGGTACATTTGACCAATGTACCCAACAATCTCCCCCTATTTGGAGAAGTCATAACCCTTAGTCAATGATATACACCATTCATAATTAAAAATTACAGAATGATGTAAAGCAGATTATAAACAGCAGGGTAAACATAAACATGTAATATTTCACACATGTATACACATTCAACATTGCAGAAAAAACAAGAAATAGACATATTCTCAGAACAATCATGAAATATATTTATCATATATTGTTCTAACATTTTTCTAATATATCTTCAATGGTTTACAAAAATGTATTTCATTCAAAATATTACAACAATCTTCAAGTCAATTCCTAATCTATTTCTGGTCTGGTTCTTTGATAACAATGCCTTTGCCAGATTGGACTTGAGCTTTGACAGTGGCTTCAGCAGTTTCAGCAACAGCAGGCTTCTTGCCTTTTAAGTCCTTCTTCTTCAGCTCTTCTGCTTTGATTTTCTGCCTTTCAAAATAGTGTTATGGCTTGGGGAAGTACTTGCTAGGCTCCACTGCAATAGGAGGTAGCTTTCCCATCTTTGCCTTTCTTTTATATTGAACAATGGCCTCCTGTCTTATTTCATGTTTCCTCCATTCTGCTTCAGAGAACCACTTGTTCCTTTTATGAGCATTGTCCTTGGCAGCTTTCCAGGCAGTTAAAATTATATTCCTAGAGGTAGGGCTCCACTGTTCAAAATCTGGTCTTTATTCTACTTGTTCCCTAAACCTCTTCTTTGACAACCTTGCCTCTTCTTCTTTCTCTAATGCCTCTTGCATAGCTGCAGAAATAGGCTGAACCACTTTATCCAGAATAACATTAGGCTTCCCTTCAGTTGTGCTATACATTGTCTGGACATCTGCTTGAATCATTTCAAAATCTGGAGGTGGATAAATGACTTGAGCTACCTCTGGTTGCTCACCTCCAAGATATGCAGTTTGAATCCCTGATTCAGCAACATTATCATCATCACAGAGTGGAGGATAGCCCAGTGTAGCTCTGATGGAGTTAGATATCCATTTGGCATGGTCAGAGCTAGCTTTGACTAATACTCTCTCCCCCTTTATGACTTCTCTAGCCATATGGTCTCTGACATCATCCTTTTGAAATCGTATTTGACTATCCAAATACCTGATTCCCTCTTTAAAGAATGGTTTCAGCTTTGTAAGTTGTTCAGAGATGGCTTTCTGGGAATCTTTAATAGCAGACTTAACAGCAGTAAGTTCTTCCTGGAATACTTTATCAAATTCAGCTTTAGCAGCAACAGTAGATGTTGAAGGTTCAGCAGTCTTATTCTTCAATTCAGTGACTATAGCATTGTGTGAAGCAGTCAAGTTGTCATTCATCCTTAACTGATTTTCCAGTACATACCCTTGCTTCAATGCTATATCATCTACCTGTGCTTTGATCTTTTCTTGGTGTGTTGCCAGATACACCACTGCATTGCCACCCTTGTGGAAGCAGTCTGTCATCTCTTTCTTGTTAAGGTTCATTTCAAACCTTATAGACTTTATATCTTGTGCAAGATCAAACTGTAGGGCTTTGTGCCCTTCATCTACATAAGCCTCTATTGCTTTTCTTTGTTCATCCATTTTAATCTGTAGTGCAGTCAGTAAGGCACTATAATCAACTGTTGGAGCATGTTGAATTATAGGCTGTGGGGCTATAGATTGCAAAGCCTTCTTATAACTCTGGCTTCTCCTCTTGAAGACATAGAGTTTCTTCTTCTTGGCCCTAGCACGCTACTCATCTTCAGAGGCAAAAGTGCTGGCAATATCAACCCTGTCCTTAGGGCTTTGAGGCTTCTCAGTTTGCACATCAGGTGCTTGCTCAGTTTCTAGCCTAATAGGCTCTTCCAGAACTGTCAGTTGCTCCCCCTCAGCAGCAGCACTCTTATCTTCAGCAGCAGCATTGTTGGGTACATTGGTCAAATGTACCTGATTTGAAGAAGCCTCTCCTAACTCAATGATATACATCATAGTGTATTTGATGTTTGTTTGAGTTACTTATGCAGGTTAGGAATACACTGGACTGAAGCTAAAAATTCTAAGTCCATGTGTCGACACCTAGAGGGAAAGTGTCGACACTTGAGAAAGCTTGTGTCGACACCCAGATAAGCAGTGTCGACACTTGGAGTCATTGTGTCGACACCTGGGAAGAAGAGTCGACACCAGTCAGAAAGTGTCGACACTTGGAGCTGTGTCGACACTCTGTGTAGAAGAATGCAGAAAAACTGTGTCGACACTTAGCAGAAGTGTCGACACCTAGAAGAGCTGAGTCAACACCAGAAAGTGTCGACACTTGAAGAAAGTGTCGACACTCAGCAAAAGTCTGTAGAATCTAAGTACAAGTGTCGACACTCAACACAATGTGTCGACACTATGCAGAAGAGTCAGCACTTAAAGTAAGTGTCGACACCCAGCACAATGTGTCGACACTTAGCTAAAGACTCAGTATTTGAAGTAAGTGTCGACACTCAGCACAATGTGTCGACACACAACCAGAGGAGTCAACACTTGAAGAAAGTGTCGACACCCAGCACAATGTGTCGACACTTAGCTAAAGACTCAACACTTGAAGAAAGTGTCGACACAAGGAGCTGTGTCGACACTTAGCAAAGAACAGAAAAAGCAGCAAATTATTCTAAGTACAAGTGTCGACACTAAAGGAATGTGTCGACACTCAGCTGAAGAAACAAAAGTGAAGACTTGTGTCGACACCAAGAAGCAGTGTCGACACTTGACAGTTTCAACACATAAAGTTGTGTCGACACAAAGGAGTTGTGTCGACACTTAGAAGAATACAGTTGCAGAATGAAGTACAAGTACTTGTGTCGACACTTAATTTCAGTGTCGACACATGCAGAAGAATCTGTGTCGAGACATACAAGGAATTGTGTCGACACCTTGTAGACTTGTGTCGACACTTACACAACATGTGTCGACACTTGGCCTATAAGTGTCGACACTTAAGAACAGAAAGTCTCGACACTATCTGACAGTTAGAGAAATTTCAAGAAGTGACTGGTTGACATGACAGCTGCCGACCCAGCCGGTCTACATCAACTGTCAGAGATATCAGAAGTCTGTTATGAACCGGACCAGCCGGTTACCATAAAGGAAGCCTATAAATAGGCATCCATAGTTTACAGAAACTGTTGTTGAAAAGATTGATTGTTGAGATAATATAGAAGTGGTTGAAAAAGTTTTTACAGAGAGAGTTCAGATCTTTGTAAAAGTGGTATATTGAGTATCAACACAAGAAGATCTTGCTGTGCATCGGCAGATCTAAGAAGTTGGAGAGAGAGAGCTCCAACCAAGTATTCAGTCTTTGGAACTAAGGCTAAGAAGAAGAATTCAGAGTCATCTGGATTTCAAGAAGCAGAGGTCAAGGAACAACTGCAGAAGATTCAGACTAATTCAGTTCTAATCAAGAAGCTTTGAAGGAAGCTAAGTCAGTTTGGATCTAACTGAGTTCTTCCAAGAACTCTTCAAGAATCTCTCCACTCCTCTCCTATTTTCTGAGTTGTAGAGTTAACTATTGTACTTTCTATTTTAACTTGTAGGATCCATTGGATCTGAGAGAATTGTAAGCCTATTTTATAAAGGCTGAGGGTAGGGCTTGGTTGCCTGAGTGTAGGAGTTGAAGAACTCTGAGTGTAGGCCTTAATTGGCTGAGTGTAGGCCTGGGTGGCTGAGTGTAGGCCTTTTGGCTGAGTGTAAGGCTTTGGGCCTGAGGTAGGAACCTAGTTTGGTTCTGAGTTAGTGGAGAAGTTTGGCCGAAATCTAGTACACTGCTAGATAGGCGAAGGGGGAAAGTGGATGTACCCAAAGATTGGGGAACCACTATAAATTAGTGTGTCTGCTGTGCTGTGCTGTGCTGTGAATTACTTGTTTGATTTCTGTAATTGCTGTTAGCTGTAATAATTGTTGTGCTGCCAACAAAGTTTTAAAAAGGTTTAGGTCACCTATTCACCCCCCCCCCCCCTCTAGGTGTTTAGGTACCATATCTTTCAAGCATCCTTGTCCATGTTAAAATCTTCTTGATCTAGATTAGAAAACAAATCTTCCATTGTATATTCAGGTGGAGACTGTGCAGGAGAAGTTCTTGGTTCTTCCACCACTTGAGAAGTATCATCTTGAACTACAGCAGATATGTCTTCTAAAACAACATCTGGAACTTGAGTATTCAGCTGAGTTTGCTGAAGATCATCAGACAAAATTAGCATCTTCTATAAGATATTCTAAAGTTTTTTGGTCAGTGAGTACCTCTTGGATAATGATGGTGGCTTGCTCACTGTCCAGTGTAGATGGTTCCTCTACAACTGGTAGCTCCCCCTGGCTGTGATCCCTATGAATGGGGCTAGCTTGAGGCAGCTCACCCTGGATCTCAGCTACATCTTGAGCAGCAGGGGTCTTTTCTGCAGCCACTTCCTCTTGATCATCAGGAGTGAAAACAACTTGTTCTTCACTCCCTGAACTGCTGGAGGACTCCTGTGTCACAGGAGTTGTCTTCCTTTTCTTCCTTGGAGGAGAATCTTTCTTAATAACTGGCTTCTCTGGAGTTGGCATTTCCTTGGACAATACCCTGTCCCATCTGGAAAAGATCCTTTGATCCATCTTTCTCATGTGGTTGATCTTACTTCCTGCAGCTGTATTCATTACCTCTGGTATGGTACCAGCTAGGTAGAGACTAAGTATTCTGCCCAGGTTGGGCTTCTTCAGACTCTCCTTGATTTTCTCATACATCACTTGAGACCAATCTGTTTTCAGAGTGAAGATTATTCTTGTCATGATTTCAAACATGTAGGCAGACACTCTGTCATGCCCTCCAGTCTTGCTGAGTAAGACTTTTCCCACAATTTCAGACATGAACTTCCCTTGGTTATTCATTCCTTTTCTGTTGAATACAGATCCTATCTTCATCTTAGGATCAAGACCACACCAGGTTAATGCTTCCCTGGTCTTTGAAGCAGTAACGTTTTCTTCATCTTGAATTTTGGGTAGCTGGAGCACCTTCCTCAGATTCTTTGGTGAAACCTTGACCTTAGTCCCATGAACTCTGGATTTGATTCTGAATCCAGATTCATCGACTGCAGCTCCATTAAGGAATTCAAGAACTTCCTTTTTCCAAATCTTTGTTGGTTCTGAAACCAAGTAATCTAGTCCAGAATTGGTGACTAGGGTTACGACCGCCTGAATTTCTGCATCTGCATCGTCGAATGCGCCACGCACTAGCTCATAGCCCTCGTTAACGTTCTCCTCAAGCTTAGGAGCCATTAGGGTTTGGAGAATTAGTCTTTAGAAAAGAGAGATGTCGACACAGTAGTTTTGGTCTCGAAACTTTGAAAGCGTGTCGACAGACAAAGACAGAACCCTATTTATACTTTTCTGATTTTGAAGATGAACAGGCGGGACAGCTAGCTTAAAATGTGTCGACACTGGCAATAAGTGTCGACACAGACTTATAATATCTCGACACATATATGTCGACACAAGTTTAGTCAACAGATTTTATGTGTCGACACTTGGTTATGTGTCGACACAACATAACTTGACATATTGTTGAGACTTTACTTAGAAAATTCTGAGTAAAACATAAGTGTCGACACCACATTGGATGTGTCGACACCTACTTGACATGTGTCGACACTAACATTCTGAAGTGTCAACACCAACATCCTCGATGTGTCGACACCTTTTTCTTGAAGTGTCGACACCACTATTCTGTGTCGACATAGACTTGTCTATGTGTCGACACCTTTTTACTTAGCCAATTTTCTATTCTGTAAACTTAGTCTAAGTTTATCATTCCTATTTCAATTTTGAATCTATTGAACTTAGCTTCTTCTAGGGGCTTAGTAAACATGTCAGCTATCTGATTATCAGTTTTAACATATTCAAGTGAAATATCTTCTCTTTCTACATGTTCTCTAAGAAAGTGATATTTAATCTCAATATGTTTTGTTCTACTATGAGATACAGGGTTATTAGCTATTGAAATAGCACTTGTAGAATCACAGTAAAGTGGAGTTCTACTTACCTGAAATCCATAGTCCTCTAGCTGATGTTGAATCCACAGAAGTTGAGCACAGCAACTTCCTGCAGCCACATACTCTGACTCATCTGTGGAGATAGCCACACTGGTTTGCTTCTTGCTACTCCATGAAATTAGTCTCCCACCTAGGAATTGACAGGTTCCAGTAGTACTCTTTCTATCCTCTTTGCATCCTGTAAAGTCTGCATCTGAATAACCTGTTAGATCAAAGTATCCATTCCTAGGGTACCAGAGGCCTAGATAGGGAGTGCCCTTTAGATATCTCAAAATTCTCTTAACTGCAGTCAAGTGAGACTCTTTAGGGCAGGCTTGATACCTTGCACAAACACATGTAGCATACATGATGTCTGGTCTACTAGCAGTCAAGTATAATAGGGAGCCAACTATCCCTCTATACAAGGTTTCATCTACAGGTTTCCCTGCATCATCCTTGCTAAGAGACATACTTGACCCCATAGGAGTCTTCATGGTACTGGATGAATCCATACCATACTTCCTTATGAGTTCTAGGGTGAACATTGACTGACAAATGGACAAACCACTCTCAGTCTGTTTAACTTGGAGACCCAAGAAAAACTTCAGCTCTCCCATACTACTCATCTCAAACTGACCTTGCATAAGTTTTGCAAACTTTTTGCAAAGGCTGCTTTCAGTAGACCCAAATATAATGTCATCTACATATATTTGGACTAGTATGACTTTGCCTCTAGATTCCCTAAGGAATAGAGTCTTATCTATTTTCCCCCTTAAGAATTTGTTCTCAATGAGGAAACTAGATAGGGTTTCATACCAAGCCCTAGGGGCTTGCTTTAACCCATATAAAGCTTTCCTAAGTCTATAGACATAATGAGCTAGAGTTGGATCAACAAAACCTGAAGGCTGCTCCACATAGACTTCTTCTTTAAGATTACCATTTAAGAATGCTGACTTGACATCCATCTGGTAAACCTTGAATCCTTGATAGGTTGCATAAGCCAAGAACATCCTTATGGCTTCCAGTCTGGCTACTGGAGCAAAGGTTTGATCAAAGTCAATACCTTCTTCTTGCCTATATCCTTTAGCAACCAGTCTAGCTTTATTCTTAATGATGTCCCCTTGTTCATCCATCTTATTCCTGTAGATCCACTTAACTCCTATTACATTGTGGTCTTTAGGTTTCGGAACAAGTTCCCAAACCTTGCACCTCTTGAACTGATTAAGCTCTTCTTGCATTGCTTCAGTCCATTGTGGATCTTATATTGCTTCTTCAAACTTCTTAGGTTCAACTTGTGACAGAAAGCTGGAATAGATTGCAGCATTCTGATTTCTGCTCCTTGTTTGAACTCCTTGTCTTGGATCTCCAATAATCAGCTCTACTGGATGATCTCTAAGATGCCTGTGGGCTGGAGGCATCCTCACTTCAGGTTGAACCACTTCAGCATCTGCATCATGCTGTACTCCTTGTATTTCTTCAGCAACTGGCACATGTAGTTCTCCCCCTGGACAGCATCTACTCTCCTCTCCTTGCTGTCTTGCAGCAGGCACTTCTTCTATAGTAAGCTTGTCCATTTTCTTTGTCAAACATGTGGAGCTGCATACATTGCTAGACAACTTATTATTAATAAGTTTAGTCTCATCAAAAACTACATGCACTGATTCTTCTACAACTTGTGTAGTCAAGTTATAGACTCTATAAGCCTTACTATTATTGATGTACCCAACAAAAATTCCCTCTTGGGACATGGTAGCAAACTTAGTTATGTAAGACTTCCCATTGTTAAGTATGAAGCATTTGCAACCAAAGATCCTAAAATAGGATAGGTTTGGTTTCCTGCCTTTCACTACTTCATAGGGGGTCTTGTTAAGCCTTTTAGTGATGGTAGCCCTATTTATAACATGGCATGCAGTGTTAACTACTTCAGCCCAGAAATACTCTGGCAGTGATGTATCACTTAATAGGGTTCTACCAGCCTCTATCAAGGTCCTATTTTTCCTCTCAGCAATGCCATTTTGCTGAGGTGTTCTAGGTGAAGAGAATTCTTGAAATATCCCAAAGTCTTCACATAGTTTTGTCATGCTTTCAGACTGAAACTCAGTACCATGGTCACTTCTAATCTTGACCACAGTACTATTTAGTTCATTCTGAATTTGCTTGACAAAGCTGTAGAAGACACTAGGTGTTTCAGATTTCTGTCTTAAGAAGAACACCCAGGAAAACCTTGAGTAGTCATCTACAACTACAAAGGTATAGACCTTCCTACCTAAGCTGTGAACTGGCATTGGACCAAAGAGATCCAAATGCAAGAGGTACAAATACCTCACAGCATCTTTGTTTTCTATACTTTTAAAGGTGGATTTAGTCTGCTTGCCCTTTTGACAAGCTGAGCAAATGCCATCTTTAACACACTTAACTTGAGAACCATTCCTCACTAACTCTTTACTAAAGAGTTTGCTAATTGTCTTGTAGTTAAAATGGGCTTGCCTCTTGTGCCATTTGACACAATGAGAGACTGTCTCATCAGCTACAAGACAAACTGGAGAACCATTATTCTCAATCATAATGTCTAGGCAGTAGACATTCCTCTTCATATATCCTGTCAAAATGATCTCTTGATCACTTGACCTCTTGATATGACAACCATTTTTAACAAATGAGATGTCATACCCTACATCACTTAATTGACTTATACTTATTAGGTTGTGTTTCAACCCTTTAACATAAGCCACTTGAGTAATGGTAACTAAGTTTGAAGAAATGTTACCAAACCCTTTGATGATTCCTTTTTCAAAACCACCAAAGGTCACTTTAGGACCATTTTTGATTGGAATGTAGTCCTTGAGTAGTCCCCTAGTTCCAGTCATATATCTGGAACATCCACTGTCCAAGTACCATGTAGGGGTATGGCCACTTGGACTCACCTGCAAAACAAATTAATGAACCTTAGAACCCAAAGTATTCTTGGGTCCTTGGTGATTGTTAGTTTGCAATTTGACAAACCTACCTACTGGCTTTCCAACAGGTAGTTTGGAACTCACTTTGGCACTCACATTGTGCCAACAGTCTACTGCAAAATGGCCAACTTTGCCACAGCACCAACATTCAAATTTATTGTACCTTTGCTTAGGTACTGCCTTGGCTGTCTTGACTACAGCAGGCTTGTTGAATGTTGGGGCTTTGCCCTTGGACTTATACTTGGACTGCTCAGTCCCTGCAGGTCTAACAAAGCCCAGTCCAGCTTTACCCTTGTGATGAACAAATTCATCAATTATGGGTAACACTGACTTAGGTTTAGAAAACCTAGCAAGCAAGTCCTTCTCCTTCTGAAGATTGTTCTCCAGACACTTAATTTGATCATTCTTAAAAGTGATAGTTCCCATCTGAATCACTGTTATGTGTTTCAGCCTGGCTATCTCATTCAGTTTTTGATCAAATTGCTTCTCAAAATCTGTTGCAGCAGCTTTAAGATCAGCAATTTCCTTTGCCTGACTTTTGGCAAGGGACTTGCTTTTCTTGTAAGCTTGCAACAGCACTCTATATTCATCTATAAGTTGATGAATATCATTCTCAGACTCAGATACATTCTCATCACTTGATGAAGAAGAATCTGAATCTGAACTAGAACAAGAAACTGAATTTAAACTTGAACTTTGTACCTGACTGGGTCCTGGCTGCTCCAGGATTTTGGCACTTTCGGTCAATGTCATTAGCCCTTGGCAATGACTGTCTTCTTGTTCATAAATTGACTCCAAGATCTGCATGAATTCTTCCTCTTCTTCTTCAGCAAACAGCCCTATGTAGGCTTCAGCCTCAGACTCAGTTTCTGAAGAAGAGATATCTGATAGAGTCTTATCCTTCTTAGCAAAAAAAGATTTTTCTTTCTTCCCTTTGAAGTGAGTCTTTTTCCTGTCACCAGATTCCTTTCTCTTCTCTGGACAATCTGCAATAACATGGCCATGTCTATTGCAGCAATAGCAAACAATCTTTGAACCAGTTGCCTTGCTTAATTTTGTCCTTTTCTTGTCATTCTTTGAAGAACTCTTTTTCTGATAAGAGTCTTCCTTTCCTTGTGATGTAGAAGGCCTTGACCTCCACTGTTTCTTTTTCAAAAACTTCTGAAAGTGTCTAGTGAAAGCAGCAAAGTCTTCATCACTTTCACTGCTCTTAGACTTTGTGCTGACAGACTCATCGGACTCTGATTCAACTAAATCTGGAGGTAGAGTTGAAGACTTATTCCTGCACTTTCTGGGAACTTCTGTCTTGAAAGCAACAGTTCTTTCTTTGTGCTCAGTCCTTGTTGATTTCTCCTCCTCTTTTCTCACTGTTAACTGCATTTCATAAGACAATAGCTTGCCAAACAGTGTGGGAGGAGGAATTTCTCCCAACTTAGCCATTTCTCTTATGGCACAGATCTTGGTGTCCCAATCTTTGGTTAGGGACCATAGGAACTTGTCATTTAGTTCATAGTTACTGAACTCTCTTCCATAAGACATAAGTTCATTAACTATTCTGTAAAATTTCTTATAGCACTCAGTGATGCTATCACCCTTTCCTTGCCTAAAGCTTTCATACTCCTGATTTAGCAAGGACTTCCTATCTTGCCTAACTTCTTCAGAACCTTCCATATAGACAATGAGAGTATCCCACATCTCTTTTGCTGTTTTAAAGTGAATTAAGTTCTGAAAAATTGCATCATCAATGGCACTCACTATTATGTTTTGTGCCCTCTTGTCCATGGTGGCCAGGATAATTTCATCCTTAGTCATCTCAGAGAAATCCTTTGGAGTTCTCTGGTTTGCATCTAGAACTGAAATCTTCATAGGCACATAAGGCCCTTCCTTTACTGTGATGTAGATTCTAGGGTCTGAGGCCTCCATAAATAGCCTTACCCTTTCTTTCCAGATCCCAAAGATCTCCTTCCTGCATATGGGTAATTTCATGGAACCCAATTCCTTGTGATTCTCATAAGACCCCATGTTTCTTGATTTTCTTGAATTTCTTGAATTTGTGTTGTCCCTTACACTGAATCTGCCAAACAGGATCTCCTCAGACTGTTAGTCCTTGTTTTGAGGAACCTCGCTTTGATACCACTTGAAAGATATGGTACCTAAACACCTAGAGGGGGGGGGTGAATAGGTGACCTAATCCTTTTCTAACTTTGTTGGCAGCCAAACAGTTATATCACAGATTTCTAACTACTTTTGCACAGCAAACAGCAATAACAAAACATACACAGCTAATCCACAACACAATCACAGCACAACACACAGTGTTTTATAGTGGTTCCCCAGGATATGGGTACATCCACTTTCCCCCTTCGCCTATCTAGCAATGTACTAGATTCAGCCAAACTTCTCCACTGTCTCAGAACCCAAATTGGTTCCTACCTCAGGCCCAAAGCCTTACAACTCAGCTTTATCCCAAAGCCTACACTCAGCCACAAGGCCTACACTCAGCCAACCAAGGCCTACACTCAGCCAACAAGGCCTACACTCAGAGATCTCTATCTCCTACACTCAGGCTAACAAGCCCTACCCTCAGCCTTTATAAATACAGGCTTACAATTCACTCAGATCCAATGGATCCTACAAGTTAAAAATGTAATACAAATAATAACTCTACAACTCAGAATTAGAGGAGGGGAGTTGAGAGATTCTTGATGAGTTCTTGGAAGAACTCAGCTGGATTCACCCTGACTTAGCTTTCTTCAAAGCTTCTTGAGTAGAACTGAATAAGATTGAATCCTCTGCAGTTGTTCCTTGACCTCTGCCACTTAAGATCCAGACTGAATCTGAATCCTTCTTCTCAGCCTAGTTCCAAAGGCTGATTTCTTGGATGGAGCCCTCTCTCTCCAACTTCTTAGATCTGCACTTGAACTGCTAGATCTTCTTGTGTTGATTCTCTTTTTACCACTTTAATTACTTCAACAATAATCTGATCAACAACTTCAACAACTTTGAACAACTTTCAACAACAGTTTCTGTAAACTGTAGGTGCCTATTTATAGGCTTTCTTCATGGTAACCGGCTGGACCGGTCCATAACTGACTTCTGATATCTCTGACAGGTGCTGTAGACCGGCTGGAACGGCAGCTGTCAAATCATCCAGTCATTTCTTGAAATTCTCTAACTGTCTAAAAGTGTCGAGACTTTCTGTCTTTAAGTGTCGACACTTATAGACCAAGTGTCGACACATGCTTTGTAAGTGTCGACACAAGTCTATAAGGTGTCGACACATATCCTTGTATGTCTCGACACAGATTCTTCTTCATGTGTCGACACTGAAATTGAGTGTCGGCACAAGTACTTGTTCTTCTAGCTTTTGCTGAATTCTTCTATGTGTCGACACATCTCCTTTGTGTCGACACATCTTCTTGTGTTGAATCTGTCAAGTGTCGACACTGCTTCTTGGTGTCGACACATAGTCTTCTATGTTGAATCTTGCTGAGTGTCGACACAGCTCCTTATGTCGACACACCTTCTTGTTGTTGAGACTTCAGATGAGTGTCGACACATTCCCATAGTGTCGACACTTGTACTTAGAATAATTTTTTATTCTTTCTGTTCTTTGCTAAGTGTCGACACAGCTCCATGTGTCGACACTTTCTTCCAGTGTTGAGTCTTCAGCTGTGTGTCGACACATTGTTCTAGGTGTTGACACATACTTCAAATGCTGACTCTTCTGTTGAGTGTCGACACATTGTGCTGGGTGTCGACACTTACTTCAAGTGCTGACTCTTCTGCTTAGTGTCGACACATTGTGTTGAGTGTCGACACTTGTACTTAGTCTCTGCAGACTTTTGTTGAGTGTCGACACAGCTTCAAGTGTCGACACTTTCTGGTGTAGACTCAGCTTCACTGGGTGTCTACACAGCTCCTTGTGTCGACACTTTCTGTCTGCACTTTTCTTCACTGAGTGTCGACACAGCTCCAAGTGTCGACACTTTCTGTCTGGTGTCGACTCTGCATCCCAGGTGTCGACACAATGACTCCAAGTGTCGACACTGCTTGTCTGGGTGTCGACACAAGCTTTCTTAAGTGTCGACACTTTCCCTCTAGGTGTCGACACATGGACTTAGAAACTTTTTGCTTCAGTCCAGTGATTTCTTAACCTGCACAAGTAACTCAAACATACATCAAATACATTATGATGTATATCATTGAGTTGGGTGAGGCTTCTTCAAATCAGGTACATTTGACCAATGTACCCAACAGTACTTATTATTATTATTGGTTGATTCCCTTACCCATTACCTTCTCCTATTATGATATGCTAATCCTAGGGTTATTTGACTCTACCTCACCTCGGGAAGGACGATTTTTCGTCGAACCCGAGCACCTCTAATCTCTAGCCAAACCAATTTCTCACCACTCTTCCTATTCTTATATGGTGAGCTCATCCACATCTATCCAAAATGACTAACTCCTACACTATGCCCCATCGTTTTTTATTGCAAGTACACATCTTGCCAAATGCAGACAATCCCAGGCTATATGTCGGACCGGACAGGAGATAATCCAAATACTCATCCAAATGGCCTACCTTATTTACTATAGACTTATCATGACACGAATAGACTAAATCCAGGACATTATAATTTTCCTAATTTATCTGGCATTTAATTAATTTCCTTAAAGCTTCCAAAGGCTACCAGTTTGAACACGAACTACCCTAATTACACATGCAAGATGCCTAAAAAAATTATGATAAATATTAGGCTATCTCATTACTGTAAATCCAAAGTATCTCGATTTTACTATCATCAAAAGGGCACTAAAATTATTTTAGCAATATTTACTATCTTCCATCGTTTATGAACCAAGCATAGGAAATATCCATCCAAAAATTATAAAAAAATTATACTTTGCAGATAAAACAATAAAAGTAGCACTGGCCAAGTTTCATAATTTTTCAGCAAGAATTATTCTCTGAATAAATTAATTATCAAAATCTCATTATTATGGACTTGTAAAGGAAGTACTATAAACATCCCTCTAAAAAATATGAATAAAATTCCAACAAGTATATTTTGGCCTGAAATCATCAGTACCTAAGTCTCATGATTTTTCAACAGTTATACCATCTATAAATAATTTTATACCGCAAAAGCCTCTTTTTGAAATTAGTGAGGGAAGTACCAAATATATTCAATTAAAAATTGTAACAAAATTCAGGGATATTCACTTAGACCTAGATTATCTTCTGACCAAGTCTCATCAGATTCAAATGAACAGAATAATCAAATTAATTTAAACACCATTTTGGGCCTTTTGGTAATTAACAAATAAAGTGCCAGAAATATAATCCATACAGTTCTAATAAAATTACCACGCTACCCAAATTTCACAACCTTTAGCTTTAATTTAGTGGCTGAATTTACAAAATCGTGCTTCTACCCTAAAACTAGGGTTAGGGTTTTGAGGTGCCTACCTTCCTCCAAATCCTCTAAGATTCCTTCCAGAGAACCTAGGTTACACTACCTTCAATTCTACTAAGGTTTCAAGGCCATACAAGGGCATTTGCCCCCATGTCCTTCATAACCCCCAAAAGTCCTTCCTTAGGGTTTGAGGTTGAACCCTAGGGTAAATCAAACCTAAATCACCCCATTTTCCTTAAGAGGGAGTCATTGGCCATACTAAGTCAGTGTCCAAGACCTCAGCCTCTGTTGAGGGGACCTGGCCACCCTAAGCCCATAGTGCACTTTTAATCAAAAATACATCCTTAAGGCCAAACTAGGGTTTGGTTATTCCCTAACTAACACCTATCCAAATGGGTTGAAATTTTGTACAGAGCTAGGTATTGATGTCAGGGAGTACTCACCAAAATTTGGGAGGGTTTGGAGGTTATTACACCACTTAATGAAAATACCATAGCATTATTAAATAAAAGTAAAAACTTTAGGCAAAGTGTCTCTACAAATTCTGAATTTTGGACAGGCCCTAGGTATAGCTAGGGCGGATGCCCTGCCAAAATTTCAATTAATTTGGACCAAGGATGAAGTGTGGGCACTCAGTTTAATATCTGCCTAGCCCTAGGTGTAGGTCCCACCAAAATGGGTGTCCTGGTCAAACCATGCACCCAAATTGGTTCAAACCAATTTTAAAATAAGGTAGACCCAAATGGATACAACGTTCATGTTGAAGGTTTTCCCACCAGGTGGCCCTACGTATTATTAAAATTTAAAACCAATAATACCAAAATCTGTGACATAAATCACATTATTATAAATATATATCCTATAGTTTTAAATCGGATGAAGCACGAATCTTGGCGCAAAAGGGACGGAATCCCTTCATCTCCTTCCTTGAGCCGACTGCCAGGATTTGTTCTTCCTAGGCCGACTTCAAGCGGCTGCCTCCAGCCATCCAGCCCCTTCCTCGGCCGACCACAGCCACCACCACCTCCGGTTAGGTGGTGGCTGTCGCCAGGCGGTGGCACAGTCGCTGGAGAGGCGTTTTCTGAAGGTTCTACTGGGTGGTTCTTCGGCCAAAAATTCATGGAATTCAGAATTAGGATCGAGCTCTATTGAGCCCTAACCTTGCACCTAATGGATTTTACGATCTACTAATGAGTTAAGGAGAGGAGGAGGACCTTTCTAGTGGTCTGGAGTCGCGTCAATCTTCGGGTTGCCATATTGGTGATGCCGCCGGTCGTATTTTTGCAATAGTGCAGTCAAGTGGTTCGAATTCCTCAGGTAAATGGTGGGAAGGGTTCTTCTCATGTCACTGATGGTGTTTAAATCATCAGTTGGGGGGAGGGGAGAGGCCAAACATCAATGGCCTTTAATGCCCTTTAAGAATGGATGTTGACCTCCTTGGCCGGTTCCCACCCTGAAAGTGCAGCTAGATCTGATATACTCTAGAGGGGGGGGGGTGAATAGAGTATATGGTGTTTAAAAACTTTTTACAACAATTGTTGTAATCTGAGTGAGCAGGGAACCAATTATAAATCTAATCATAGAGCTAAACTAATCACAAAATAATCACAGAACAATCACAGTCAGAAATAAAAGATAAAGACAAGCAATCCAGATGACACAAGGAGCTATAGTGGTTCCCCTAAACTTGGGTACATCCACTCTTCTACCACCTTAGGTAGGAATCCACTGCAAGATGAGTTGATCAGGTGTCCTGGGCACCAATGAGCTTTTGATAAGGTGCTCAAAAACCAAATCAGATTTTTTGATCAGGTGTCTTGCCACCAATGAGCTTTTGAGAAGGTGCTCAAAAACCAAACTCAAACTTTTGAAGGGAGTTTAAGAAACCCTTTACAGAGATGGGGATGAGAGATTTATGGAACTCTTCTCTTTCTCAGAGCAGCTGAGAAGACTATGTGAATTTTATGGTGTCAAAGCTCCCCCTGAGTCCTTGAGATGTTCAGGAAAAGAAGCTTTGTTGTAGGGTGATAGGCCTTCAGAAGTTGATCTCCAGCAAAAGATGATTTCAGCAACAGCTGAAATATTAGGTGTCTGGAGTCTTGAAAGATGTTGGCCTTGAACACTTGAGACAAGAGAGATCAGAAGATTTCAGAAAGTTTGATCTCCTTGGATGTGTGTTCTTGAGAGAATTCTTTGAGACAGAGAATATTTTTTCTTGTTCTTCTTGTCTGTGTTCTGAGGATTGATGATGTCTAAGAGAGATTCAAAAATCTTGTCTTTTATTCTCTGGTACTGAATAAAAAAACATCCTCTGTCAAGAATAGCCGTTGGCCTGCATTAATTGCATCCTAAATTGCAAATGTCTTCTGGAGGAAAGTCCAAAGAAACATTCCTTGATAATCCCTTAAAACTTGGTCCAGAATAAATGAAAACGGCTAGAAAATCTTCTGAATTAATTGCTGAATAACTCCTTAACTGATCTGAATTTGAATCTAGAAAATCCTTGAAGTCATCAGAAAATGTCGAACTGAGCTCTGCTATCGTCGAACTGAGCTCAGAGATATGGACTTATACAGCAACAAAATATCGTCGATCTGAGCTCAAAGATCGTCGAACTGAGCTCAGAGATAGAGATCCAATGCTGAGTCAAGATCGTCGAACTGAGCTCGCAGATCGTCAAATGGAGTTCGACGATTTGTGGAAGTTGAGCTCAGCGATCGTCGAATGGAGATCGACGATCTGTCGAAGTTGAGCTAGACGATCGTCGATTGGAGTTCGACGAATCGTCGTGCTGAGCTCGACGATATGACTTAGTCTCAAACTGAAAAAATTCTTGGTCTTGAGGGCAGCTTTCAAACCTAGGCTTCTAACCCTTAGACTCAATTCTAATTGACCTTTAGATCTATACAGGAGGTCAAAAATTGGTTTCCTAGAGACATAGTGATCCTGACCCAAATTAGTAATAGGGTGTTCCAACAATCTCCCCCTATTTGGGTTAGGATTACTATTTATAGAATTTGGAAAAATTAAATAGCAACATACAAGCAACAATACAGAAAAGCAAAAAGCTGGACATTGCAGAACCACAAATATATATCATCCCAGATAATAATCAGAAATCAGAGTGATTGTCACCTTACATGATCATTTCTTCTCCTTGCTCTTAATGAGTTTGATTTCTCTATTGGGGTTGAGAGCTTCCTTCTTTGATCTTGTATCATCTGTTGCACCTAAAGAGGTTTGCTGTCTGGGCCTTGGAACTACAGCTTCAGGATGCAGCTCCATGTATCTATCAGAATCAAAGAATTTGCTTGAACCATATCTTTCCAACTCTTTCTTTCTCTGTTCAGATAATGTAGTGATGTTGGAAGAGTCTTTGCCTTGCTCTCTAGCTTTCTTAATCTGATCCAGTGCAGCAAGCTCTTTCATCCTTGCAGTCCAAGCAGTTGGATTATTTTCAGGATCTTCAAATGGCACTGGTGGCTCATATCTATTTGATGGATTGTCCTGAGGAGGCCTGGATGAAACTACTTCCTTCAGTTTATAGGGAAAAGGACCAGAGGTTGTGTCAGATAAGATTTGTCCTTCCCTGGAGTAGGGATGTTGCCTTGAATATCCTTTAGAATAAACTTGGAATTCTCTTTGATTTCCTCTATAGTTTCCTCTTCTAGATTGAGAGCCCCTGGACTGGCTTCCCCTATGGTAGGATCTGACATGTGGCTGATAGGGGGTTTGGCTTCTAGCAGAGGGTTGAGCAGCTGAACTTCCTGAAATATATGGTACCTAAACACCTAGAGGGGGGGTGAATAGGTGACCTAATCCTTTTCTAACTTTACTGGCAGCAAACAGTTTATTATCACAGATTTGTAACTTTTGCACAACAATCACAAAGTATTCACAGCATACACAGCACAATCACAGCACAACACAGTGGTTTATAGTGGTTCCCCAAGATATGGGTACATCCACTTTCCCCCTTCGCCTATCTAGCAGTGTACTAGATTCGGCCAAACTCCTCCACTAGCTCAGAACCCAAATTGGTTCCTACACCTCAGGCCCAAAGCCTTACAACTCAGCTTTATCCCAAAGCCTACACTCAGCCAATCAAGGCCTACACTCAGCCAACCAAGGCCTACACTCAGCCAACAAGGCCTACACTCAGAGATCTCTATCTCCTACACTCAGGCTAACAAGCCCTACCCTCAGCCTTTATAAATACAGGCTTACAAATCACTCAGATCCAAAGGATCCTACAAGTTAAAATGTATTACAAATAATAACTCTACAACTCAGAAATAAAAGAGGGGAGTTGAGAGTTTTTTGATGAGTTATTGGAAGAACTCAGCTGGATCCAATCTGACTTAGCTTTCTTCAAAGCTTCTTGAGTAGAACTGAATAAGACTGAATCCTCCTGCAGTTGTTCCTTGAACTCTGCCACTTAAGATCCAGAATGTATCTGAATCCTTCTTCGCAGCCTAGTTCCAGAGGCTGATTTCTTGGATGGAGCCCTCTCTCTCCAACTTCTTAGATCTGCACTTGGACTGCAAGATCTTCTTGATTTGATACTTGTTCTTCAACAATGTGATCCACTTGAACAACAATCTGAATCACTGAACAACTCTTCAATTCTGAACCACAGTTTCTGTAAACTGTAGGTGCCTATTTATAGGCCTTCTTCATGGTAACCGGCTGGTCCGGTCCATAACTGACTTCTGATATCTCTGACAGGTGCTGTAGACCGGCTGGAACGGACAGCTGTCAAATCATCCAGTCATTTCTTGAAAATCTCTAACTGTCTGATAGTGTCGAGACTTTCAGTCTTTAAGTGTCGACACTTATAGTCCAAGTGTCGACACATGTTGTGTAAGTGTCGACACAAGTCTACAAGGTGTCGACACAACTTCTTGTATGTCTCGACACAGATTCTTCTTCATGTGTCGACACTGAAATTGAGTGTCGACACAAGTACTTGTTCTTCTAGCTTTTGCTGAATTCTTCTAAGTGTCGACACATCTCCTTTGTGTCGACACATCTTCTTGTGTTGAATCTGTTAAGTGTCGACACTACTTCTTGGTGTCGACACATAGTCTTCTATGTTGATTCTTGCTGAGTGTCGACACAGCTCCTTGTGTCGACACACCTTCTTCTTGTTGAGACTTCAGCTGAGTGTCGACACATTCCTTTAGTGTCGACACTTGTACTTAGAATATTTTGGAGATAATTTTGTTCTTTGCTAAGTGTCGACACAGCTCCTTGTGTCGACACTTTCTTCAAGTGTTGAGTCTTCAGCTGTGTGTCGACACATTGTTCTGGGTGTCGACACATACTTCAAGTGCTGACTCTTCTGTTAGTGTCGACACATTGTGTTGAGTGTCGACACTTACTTCAATGTGCTGACTCTTCTGCTTAGTGTCGACACATTGTGTTGAGTGTCGACACTTGTACTTAGTCTCTGCAGACTTTTGCTGAGTGTCGACACAGCTCCAAGTGTCGACACTTTCTGGTGTAGACTCAGCTTCACTGGGTGTCGACACAGCTCCTTGTGTCGACACTTTCTGTCTGCACTTTTCTTCACTGAGTGTCGACACAGCTCCAAGTGTCGACACTTTCTGTCTGGTGTCGACTCTGCATCCAGGTGTCGACACAATGACTCCAAGTGTCGACACTGCTTGTCTGGGTGTCGACACAAGTCTTCTTAAGTGTCGACACTTTCCCTCTGGGTGTCGACACATGGACTTAGAAACTTTTTGCTTCAGTCCAGTGATTTCTTAACCTGCACAAGTAAACTCAACATACATCAAATACATTATGATGTATATCATTGAGTTGGGTGAGGCTTCTTCAAATCAGGTACATTTGACCAATGTACCCAACAATCTCCCCCTATTTGGAGAAGTCATAACCCTTAGTCAATGATATACACCATTCATAATTAAAGATTACAAAATAATGTAAAGCAGATTATTTACAGCAGGGTAAACATAAACATGTAATAATTTACACATGTATACACATTCATCATTTCAGAACAAGAAATAGACACATTCACAGAACAATCATGAAATATATTTATCATATATTGTTCTAACATTTTTCTAATACACCTTCAATGGTTTACAAAAATGTTTTACATTTAAAAAATTACAAAATAATCTTCAAGTAATTTCTTAATCTATTTCTGGTCTGGTTCTTTGATAACTATGCCTTTGCCAGGTTGGACTTGAGCTTTGACAGTGGCTTCAGCAGTTTCAGCAACAGCAGGCTTCTTGCCTTTTAGATCTTTCTGTTTGAGTGCTTCTGCCTTGATCTTCTGCCTCTCAAAGTAGTGATATGGCTTGGGGAAGTACTTGCTAGGCTCCACTATAGTAGGAGGTAGCTTTCCCATCTTAGCCTTCCTTCTGAATTGAACAATGGCCTCTTGTCTTATTTCATGTTTTCACCATTCAGCTTCAGAGAACCATTTGTTCCTGTCATGTGTATTGTCCTTGGCAGCTTTCCAGGCAGTTAAAATTATATTCCTAGAGGTATGGCTCCACTGTTCAAAATCTGGCTTTTGTTCTGCTTGTTCCCTAAACCTCTTCTTGGACAACCTTGTCTCTTCCTCTTTCTGTAGAGCCTCTTGCATAGCTTCAGATATAGGTTGAACAACCTTGTCAATGTGGACATTGTCCTTGCCCTCAAGTGGGCTATACATTGTGCTCACATCTGCTTGAATCATTTCAAAGTCTGGAGGTGGATAAATGACCTGAGCTACTTCTGGTTGCTCACCTCCAAAATAGGCAGGGTTAATGCCTGATTCAGCAACTTCTTGGTCATCACACAGAGGAGGGTATCCAAGTGTAGCCCTGATTGAATTTGATATCCATTTGGCATGCTCAGAACTTGCCTTGACTAACACTCTCTCCCCCTTTATGACTTCTCTGGCCATGTGATCTCTGACATCATCCTTTTGAAATCTGATCTGTGCATCCAAGTATCTGATTCCTTCTTTAAAGTAAGGTTTAAGCTTTGTAAGTTGTTCAGATATAGCTTTCTGAGAGGCTTGGATAGCAGTCTTGACAGCAGTAATTTCCTCTTGAAAGACTTTATCAAATTTAGCTTTAGCAGCATCAGTAGATGTAGAAGGTTCATCAGCCTTGTTCTTCAATGCAGTGACTATAGCATTGTGGGATTCAGTCAAATTGTCATTCATTCTTAATTGATTTTCAAGAACATATCCTTGTTTCAATGCTATATCATCTACCTGTGCCTTGATCTTCTCTTGGTGTGTTGCCAAATACACCACTGCATTCCCACCCTTGTGGAAGCAGTCTGTCATCTCCTTCTTGTTGAGATTCATCTCAAACCTTATAGACTTTATTTCCTGGGCCAGATCAAATTGAAGTGATTTCTGCCCTTCATCTACATACTTCTCTATTGCCTGCCTTTGCTCATCCAATTTTATCTGTAGGGCAACCATTAAAGCACTATAATCAGCAGTTGGAGCTTGCTGAACTATAGGCTGTGGGGCAATGGATTGCAAAGCCTTCTTATAACTCTGGCTTCTCCTCTTGAAGACATAGAGTTTCTTCTTCTTGGCCCTAGCACTCTCCTCATCTTCAGAGGCAGAAGTGCTGGCAATATCAACCCTGTCCTTAGGGCTTTGAGGCTTCTCAGTTTGCACATCAGGTGCTTTCTCAGTTTCCAGCCTAATAGGCTCTTCCAGATCTTGTACTTGCTCCCCCTCAGCAGCAGCAGTCTCTTCTTCAGCAGCATCAATTTCTTTGTCAAAATCTGCTTGATCCAGATTTAGGAACAAGTCTTCCATTGTGAATTCTTGTGATGAAGGAGCTGGAGAAGTTCTTGGTTCTTCAACCACAGGATCAGGAATTACTTCAACAGCAGATGTGTCCTCTCTAACAACATCTGGAACTTGACTAGGCAGCTGTGTTTGCTGAGGAACATCAAACATATCAGCATCTTCTATAAGATATTCTAAAGTTTTTAGGTCAGTGAGTACCTCTTGGATGATGATGGTGGCTTGCTCACTGTCCAGAGTAGAGGGTTCTTCTACTACTAGAGGCTCCCCCTGGCTTTGATCCCTGGGGATGGGGCTAGCTGGAGTCAGCTCCCCTTAGATCTCTGCATCAGCTGGAGGAGCAGGAGTCTTTTCAGCAGGCTCTCCCTCATGATCATTTGGAGTGAAGACAACCTGTTCTTTACTATCAGAATCACTAGTGGACTCTTGTACCACTTGTACAGTCTTTCTCTTCTTCTTTGGAGGAATTTCTTTTTCAGATACTGGCTTCTCAGGGGTTGACAGTTCCTTGGACAACACCCTGTCTCATCTAGAAAAGATCCTTAGATCCATCCTCCTCATATGATTTATCTTGCTGCCTGCAGCAGTATTCATTACCTCTGGTATGGTACCAGCTAGGTAGAGACTAATGATCCTGCCCAGATTGGGCTTCTTCAAGCTCTCCTTGATCTTGTCAAAAACCACTATTGACCAGTCTGTTTTCAGAGTGAATATGATTCTAGTCATAATTCCAAACATATAGGCAGACACTCTGTCATGCCCTCCAGGTTTGCTGAGTAAGATCTTCCCTACAATTTCAGACATGAACTTTCCTTGATTATTCATGCCTTTCCTGTTGAAAACAGATCCTATCTTCATCTTTGGATCAAGTCCACACCAGGTAAGAGCTTCCCTGGTCTTTGAAGCAGTCACCTCTTTTTCATCTTGAGTTCTTGGTAGCTGGAGCACCTTCCTCAGATTTTTATGTGAAGCCTTGACCTTAGTTCCATGAACTCTGGATTTGATTCTGTATCCAGAGTCATCTACTGCAGCTCCATTAAGGAATTCAAGCACTTCCTTCTTCCATATCTTAGTTGGTTCTGAAACTAAGTATTCCAATCCAGAATCGGCGACTAGGGTTACTACCGCCTTGATTTCCGCATCTGCATCGTCGAACGCGCCGCGCACAAGCTCATAGCCTTCGTTAACATTCTCCTCAAGCTTAGGAGCCATTAGGGTTTGTAGAATTTGTCTTTAGAAAAGTGAGGTGTCGACACAGTAGTTGTGGTCTCGAAACTTTGAAAGCGTGTCGACAAACAAAGACAGAACCCTATTTATAGCTTTCTGATTTTGAAGATGAACAGGCGGGACAGCTAACTTAAAATGTGTCGACACTGGCAACAAGTGTCGACACTGACTTATAATGTCTCGACATATATGTGTCGACACAAGTTTAGTCAACAGATTTTATGTGTCGACACTTGATTATGTGTCGACACAACATAACTCGACACATTGTCGAGACTTTACTTAGAAAAATTCTGAGTAAAACTTAAGTGTCGACACCATATTGGATGTGTCGACACCTACTTGACATGTGTCGACACTAACATTCTGAAGTGTCGACACCACATTCCTAGATGTGTCGACACCTTTTTCCTGAAGTGTCGACACCACTATTCTGTGTCGACATAGACTTGTCTATGTGTCGACACCTTTTTACTTAGTCATTTTCAAATCTGTAAACTTACTCTAAGTTTATCATTCCTAGTTCAATTTTGAATCTATTGAACTTAGCTTCTTCTAGTGGCTTAGTAAACATATCAGCTACTTGTTCATCTGTTTTAACATATTCTAATAAAATATCTTCTCTTTCTACATGCTCCCTAAGAAAATGATATTTAATCTCAATATGTTTTGTCCTACTATGGGATACAGGGTTATTAGCTATTGAAATAGCTCTTGTAGAATCACAGAAAAGTGGAGTTCTACTTACCTGAAATCCATAGTCCTCTAGCTGATGTTGAATCCACAGAAGTTGAGCACAGCAACTTCCTGCAGCCACATACTCTAACTCATCTGTGGAGATAGCCACACTGGTTTGCTTCTTGCTACTCCATGAAATTAGTCTCCCACCTAGTAATTGACAGGTTCCAATAGTGCTCTTTCTATCCTCTTTGCATCCTGCAAAGTCTACATCTGAATAACCTGCGAAGTCTCTTTTCCTAGGGTACCAGAGGCCTAGATAGGGAGTGCCCTTTAGATATCTCAATATTCTTTTGACTGCAGTCAAATGAGACTCTTTAGGGCAGGCTTGATACCTTGCACAAACACATGTAGCATACATGATGTCTGGTCTACTAGCAGTCAAGTATAATAAGGAGCCAACTATCCCTCTATACAAGGTTTCATCTACAGGTTTCCCTGCATCATCCTTGCTTAGAGACATACTTGACCCCATAGGTGTCTTCATGGTATTGGATGAATCCATACCATACTTCCTTATGAGTTCTAGGGTGAACTTGGACTGACAAATGGATAAACCACTTTCAGTCTGTTTTACTTGGAGACCCAAGAAAAACTTCAGCTCTCCCATACTACTCATCTCAAACTGACCTTGCATAAGTTTTGCAAACTTTTTGCAAAGGCTGCTTTCAGTAGACCCAAATATAATATCATCTACATATATTTGGACAAGTATGACTTTGCCTCTAGATTCCCTAAGGAATAGAGTCTTATCTATTTGCCCCCTTGAGAACTTGTTCTCAATGAGGAAACTAGATAGGGTTTCATACCAAGCCCTAGGGGCTTGCTTTAACCCATATAAAGCTTTCCTAAGTCTATAGACATAATGAGGTAGAGTTGGATCAACAAAACCTGCAGGCTGTTCCACATAAACTTCTTCTTTAAGATTACCATTTAGGAATGCTGACTTGACATCCATTTGGTACACCTTGAATCCTTGATAGGTTGCATAGGCCAAGAACATTCTTATGGCTTCCAGTCTGGCTACTGGAGCAAAGGTTTGATCAAAATCAATACCTTCTTCTTACCTATATACTTTAGCAACCAGTCTAGCTTTATTCTTAATGATGACACCTTGTTCATCCATCTTATTCCTGTAGATCCACTTAACTCCTATTACATTGTGGTCTTTAGGTTTAGGAACAAGTTCCCAAACCTTGCACCTCTTGAACTGATTAAGCTCTTCTTGCATTGCTTCAGTCCATTGTGGATCTTGTATTGCTTCTTCAAACTTCTTAGGTTCAACTTGTGACAGAAAGCTGGAATAGATTGCAGCATTCTGATTTCTGCTCCTTGTTTGAACTCCTTGTCTTGGATCTCCAATAATCAGCTCTACTGGATGATCTCTAAGATGCCTGTGGGCTGGAGGCATCCTCACTTCTGGTTGAACCACTTCAGCATCTGCTTCATGCTATACACCTTGTATTTCTTCAGCAACTGGCACATGTAGTTCTCCCCCTGGACAACAGCTACTCTCTTCTCCTTGCTGTCTTGCAGCAGGCACTTCTTCTATAGTAAGCTTGTCCATTTTCTTTGATAAACCTGTGGGGCTGCATACACTGCTAGACAACTCATTATTAATAAGTTTAGTCTCATCAAAAACTACATGCACAGATTCTTCTACAACTTGTGTAGTCAAGTTGTAGACTCTATAAGCCTTACTATTATTGCTGTACCCAACAAAAATTCCATCTTGGGACTTGGCAGCAAACTTAGTTAAGTAAGACTTTCCATTGTTAAGTATGAAGCATTTGCAACCAAAGATCCTGAAGTAGGATAGGTTTGGTTTCCTGCCTTTCACAACTTCATAGGGGGTCTTGTTTAGCCTTTTAGTGATGGTAGCCCTATTTATAACATGGCATGCAGTGTTAACTGCTTCAGCCCAGAAATACTCTGGCAGTGATGTATCACTTAATAGGGTCCTACCAGCCTCTATCAAGGTCCTATTTTTCCTCTCAGCAATGTCATTTTGCTGAGGTGTTCTAGGTGAAGAGAATTCTTGAAATATCCCAAAGTCTTCACATAGTTTTGTCATGCTTTCAGACTGAAACTCAGTACCATGGTCACTTCTAATCTTGACCACAGTACTATTTAGTTCATTCTGAATTTGCTTGACAAAGCTGTAGAAGACACTAGGTGTTTCAGATTTTTGTCTTAAGAAGAACACCCAGGAAAATCTTGAGTAGTCATCTACAACTACAAGGGTATAGACCTTCCTACCTAAGCTGTGAACTGGCATTGGACCAAAGAGATCCAAATGCAAGAGGTGCAAACACCTCACAGCATCTTTGTTTTCTATGCTTTTAAAGGTGGATTTAGTCTGCTTGCCCTTTTGACAAGCTGAGCAAATACCATCTTTGACACACTTAACTTGAGGACCATTCCTCACTAACTCTTTGCTAAAGAGTTTGCTAATAGTCTTGTAGTTAAGATGGGCTAGCCTCTTGTGCCATTTGACACAATGAGAGACTGTCTCATCAGCTACAAGACAAACCGGAGAACCATTGTTCTCAATCATAATGTCTAGGCAGTAGACATTCCTCTTCCTATAACCTGTCAAAATGATCTCTTGATCACTTGACCTCTTGATATGACAACCATTTTTAACAAATGAGATGTCATACCCTACATCACTTAATTGACTTATACTTATTAGGTTGTGTTTCAACCTTTTAACATAAACCACTTGAGTAATGGTAACTAAGTTTGTAGAAATGTTACCAAATCCTTTGATGATTCCTTTTTCAGAACCACCAAAGGTTACTTTTGGACCATCTTTTACTGGAATGTAGTCCTTTAGTAATCTTCTTATTCCAGTCATGTGTCTGGAACATCCACTGTCCAAGTACCATGTTGGGGTGTGGCCACTTGGACTTACCTACAAAACAGATTAATTGACCTTAGAACCCAAAGAATTCTTGGGTCCTTGGTATTTGTTAGTCTGCAATCTGACAAAGCTCCCTGCAGGCTTTCCAACAAGTAGCTTGCTACTTACCTTGGCACTGGCATTATGCCAACAGTCCACTGCAAAGTGGCCAATTTTGCCACAGCACCAACATTCAAACTTGTTGTACCTTTGCTTAGGTACAGCCTTTGCTGTATTATCTACAGCAGTCTTGTTGAATGCTGGGGCTTTGCCCTTGGACTTAGACTTGGGCTGCTCAGTCCTTGCAGGTCTAATAAAGCCCAGTCCAGCATTGCCTTTTTGATGAACAAATTCATCAATTAAAGGTAACACTGACTTAGGTTTAGAAACTCTAGCAACTAAGTCCTTCTCCTTCTGAAGATTGATCTCCAGACTCTTAATTTGATCATTCTTAAATGATATAGTACCCATCTGAATCACTGTTATGTGTTTCAGCCTAGCTATCTCATTCAACTTTTGATCAAACTGCTTCTCAAAATCTGTTGCACCAGCTTTAAGTTCAGCAATTTCCTTTGCCTGACTTTTGGCTAGGGATTTGCTTTTCTTGTAAGCTTGCAACAGCACCTTATATTCATCTATAAGTTGATGAATATAATCCTCAGACTCAGATACCCTTTCATCACTTGATGAAGATGAATCTGATTCTGAACTAGAACAAGAAACTGAATTTAAACTTGAACCTTGTACCTGACTGGGTCCTGGCTGCTCCAGGATTTTGGCACTGTCTGTCAAAGCCATTAGTCCTTGGCATTGACTGTCTTCTTGTTCATAAATATACTCCATGATCTGCATGAATTCTTCCTCTTCTTCTCCAGCAAACAGCCCTATATAGGCTTCAGCCTCAGACTCAGTTTCTGAAGAGGAGATATCTGATAGTCTTCTCTTTCTTGGCTACAAAAGACTTCTCTTTCTTTACTTTGAAGTGAGTCTTTTTCCTGTCACCAGATTCCTTTCTCTTCTCTGGACAATCTGCAATAACATGGCCCTATCTATTGCAGCAGTAGCACACTATCTTAGATCCAGTTGCCTTGCTTGACTTTGTCCTCTTCCTATCTTTCTTTGAAGGCTTTTTCTCCTGATAAAAGACTTCCTTTCCCTTTGAAGAAGAAGGTCTTGACCTCCACTGTTTCTTCTTCAAGAATTTCTGAAAGTGCCTAGTGAAGGCAGCAAAGTCTTCATCACTTTCACTGCTCTCACTCTTTGTGCTGACTGACTCATCAGACTCTGAATCAACTACCTCTGGAGGTGGAGTTGATGACTTATTCCTGCACTTTTTGGGAACTTCTGTCTTGAAAGCAACTGATCTTTCCTTGTGTTCAATCCTTGTTGATTTCTCCTCCTCTTTCCTCACTGTCAATTGCATCTCATATGATAATAACTTGCCAAACAGTGTAGGAGGAGGAATTTCCCCCAACTTAGCCATTTCTCTTATGGCACGGATCTTTGTGTCCCAATCTTTGGTTATGGACCTTAAGAACTTATCATTTAGTTCATAGTTACTGAACTCTCTTCCATAAGACATGAGTTCATTAACTATTCTGTAGAACTTCTTGTAGCACTCAGTTATGCTATCACCTTTACCTTGTCTAAAGCTCTCATACTCCTGATTTAGCAAGGATTTTCTATCTTGCCTGACTTCTTCAGATCCTTCCATATACACTATAAGAGTGTCCCACATCTCTTTAGCTGTCTTACAGTGTATAAGATTCTGAAAAGTTGCATCATCTATGGCACTTACAATAATGTTTTGTGCCCTCTTGTCCATTGTAGCTAGGACAATCTCATCCTTAGTCATCTCAGAGAAATCTTTTGGAGTTCTCTGATTTGCATCCAAAACTGAAATCTTCATTGGCACATAAGGCCCTTTCTTTACTGTGATGTAGATTCTAGGGTCAGAGGCTTCCATAAATAGCCTTACCCTTTCTTTCCAGATCCCAAAGATCTCTTTCCTGCATATGGGTAATTTCATGGAACCCAATTTCTTGTGATTCTCAGAAGAACCCATGTTTCTTGATTTTCTTGAATTTCTTGAAACTGTGTTTTGTCTTACACTGAATCTGCCAAACAGGATCTCCTCAGACTGTTAGTCCTTTTTGAGTAACCTCGCTTTGATACCACTTGAAAGATATGGTACCTAAACACCTAGAGGGGGGGGGTGATAGGTGACCTAATCCTTTTCTAACTTTACTGGCAGCAAACAGTTTATTATCACAGATTTGTAACTTTTGCACAGCAATCACAAAGTATTCACAGCATACACAGCACAATCACAGCACAACACAGTGGTTTATAGTGGTTCTCCAAGATATGGGTACATCCACTTTCCCCCTTCGCCTATCTAGCAGTGTACTAGATTCGGCCAAACTCCTCCACTAGCTCAGAACCCAAATTGGTTCCTACACCTCAGGCCCAAAGCCTTACAACTCAGCTTTATCCCAAAGCCTACACTCAGCCAATCAAGGCCTACACTCAGCCAACCAAGGCCTACACTCAGCCAACAAGGCCTACACTCAAAGATCTCTATCTCCTACACTCAGGCTAACAAGCCCTACCCTCAGCCTTTATAAATACAGGCTTACAAATCACTCAGATCCAAAGGATCCTACAAGTTAAAATGTATTACAAATAATAACTCTACAACTCAGAAATAAAAGAGGGGAGTTGAGAGTTTCTTGATGAGTTCTTGGAAGAACTCAGCTAGATCCAATCTGACTTAGCTTTCTTCAAAGCTTCTTGAGTGGAACTGAATAAGACTGAATCCTCCTGCAGTTGTTCCTTGAACTCTGCCACTTAAGATCCAGAATGTATCTGAATCCTTCTTCTCAGCCTAGTTCCAGAGGCTGATTTCTTGGATGGAGCCCTCTCTCTCCAACTTCTTAGATCTGCACTTGGACTGCAAGATCTTCTTGATTTGATAACTTGTTCTTCAACAATGTGATCCACTTGAACAACAATCTGAATCACTGAACAACTCTTCAATTCTGAACCACAGTTTCTGTAAACTTTAGGTGCCTATTTATAGGCCTTCTTCATGGTAACCGGTTGATCCGGTCCATAACTGACTTCTGATATCTCTGACAGGTGCTGTAGACCGGCTGGAACGGCATCTGTCAAATCATCCAATCATTTCTTGAAAATCTCTAACTGTCTGATAGTGTCGAGACTTTCTGTCTTTAAGTGTCGACACTTATAGTCCAAGTGTCGACACATGCTGTGTAAGTGTCGACACAAGTCTACAAGGTGTCGACATAACTTCTTGTATGTCTCGACACAGATTCTTCTTCATGTATCGACACTGAAATTGAGTGTCGACACAAGTACTTGTTCTTCTAGCATTTGCTGAATTCTTCTAAGTGTCGACACATCTCCTTTGTGTCGACACATCTTCTTGTGTTGAATCTGTTAAGTGTCGACACTACTTCTTGGTGTCGACACATAGTCTTCTATGTTGATTCTTGCTGAGTGTCGACACAGCTCCTTGTGTCGACACACCTTCTTCTTGTTGAGACTTCAGCTGAGTGTCGACACATTCCTTTAGTGTCGACACTTGTACTTAGAATATTTTGGAGATAATTCTGTTCTTTGCTAAGTGTCGACACAGCTCCTTGTGTCGACACTTTCTTCAAGTGTTGAGTCTTCAGCTGTGTGTCGATATATTATTCTGGGTGTCGACACATACTTCAAGTACTGAATCTTCTGCTTAGTGTCGACACATTGTGTTGAGTGTTGACACTTACTTCATGTGCTGACTCTTCTGCTTAGTGTCGACACATTGTGTTGAGTGTCGACACTTGTACTTAGTCTCTGCAGACTTTTGCTGAGTGTCGACACAGCTCCAAGTGTCGACACTTTCTGGTGTAGACTCAGCTTCACTTGGTGTCAACACAGCTCCTTGTGTCGACACTTTCTGTCTGCACTTTTCTTCACTGAGTGTCGACACAGCTCCAAGTGTCGACACTTGCTGTCTGGTGTCGACTCTGCATCCAGGTGTCGACACAATGACTCCAAGTATCGACACTGTTTGTCTGGGTGTCGACACAAGTCTTCTTAAGTGTCGACACTTTCCCTCTGGGTGTCGACACATGGACTTAGAAACTTTTTGCTTCAGTCCAGTGATTTCTTAACCTGCACAAGTAAACTCAACATACATCAAATACATTATGATGTATATCATTGAGTTGGGTGAGGCTTCTTCAAATCAGGTACATTTGACCAATGTACCCAACACTTCCACCTGCACCTGCATTAGGAGGAGGTGCTGGAGGAGGCTGAGGATGTTGAAATTGGGAAGATCCTTTTTCATATTTCCTTTTCTTCTTCATTGCTTTGAGTTGATTCTTTGAGTACTGCATCCAGTGCTCAGTTATGGGGCAGTCATGAAGAATATAATATGGTATGTCATTGCTGTCCTTGACCTTGGCTGGAGGTACTCTCTTCATGGCTTTGCTCCTTGCCTTTCTCTTCCTGGCAATGGTAGCAGAAGAATCATCAGAATCTGTCTTGAACTCATCACTTTCAGAACTTTAATCATCATAAAGAGCATCAATCTTTTTCATCAAATCTTTCTTGAGCTGGGTTGAAGCAGAAGTAGATACAGAACTGGTAACAGAAGTTGAAGCAGCAGCAACAACAGAAGATACTGAAGGTGTGGCAGTTGAAGTTAAAGCAGAAGCAGAGGTTGAAATAGCAGCAACAGTAGTAGATACTAAAGGTTCTGGAGCAGTAATAACAGCAGTTGGGGCAGCAACAGTTTCACTTTCAGAAACAACAATATCAGCAACAGCAGGAAGAATGTCATCAGCAAACACAGAAGGCTCAACATCATGTGCCTCTATCATAAGGATATCAGTAGAAACTGGAACAGCAGTAGCAGCAGCACTGACAACACTAATAGCAACAGATACATCAATATTATCTTTAGTAGGAGGGACAGCAGCATCAGAAACAGCAACCATGCTTTCAGCAGGAGTAGCAGCAGCATAAACTGAGTTAACAAAGGAAGTTATGATGCTGGTATCACAGCAAGAGAAGGGCACAAGGGCCTTGGAGAGATCCTCTGGGGGCTGGATAGCAACTGTCTCTGGAAGACAACTAAGGTAGGCTGAATCAAATGCTGACAGCAGAGACCTGAGTTCTATTAAAAAGACTGCAACTGGAGCTTGAGGAAGAGCAATAGCAGCAGCAGCAATAATTGAAGCTGAAGAAACAGCAGACATAGTAGGCAAGCTCACTTCATAGGGCATCTCCCCCTGCCTAGATTCAGACAAGGCTGGATCAAGGCACACTGCTGAAGGGGCTGCCTGAGGGAATAAGGAAGAGAGCCTGGCAGAGAGAGCTGCCAATGACTTGAGTAATGGAGCCAAGGAGGTCTCCAAGAGAAGAGATAGCCTGGGGGCTAACAATTCATAAATCCTGTCAGCAAGGGCTGGAAGATCTACTTGCTCAGCAGTGACTGGAGCAGAGGTAGGGGATGGAGGTGGAGCTATGGGTGATGGTAGAGGAGAGCTGGTGTATTGGGGAAGAGATGGCTGAGGTGTGGGTAAAGTGGTGATGAAGAACAGTGGAATGGAGATAGATGGTGTGAAGGTGGGTTGATCAATGATCTCTTGTAGAAGGTCTTGGTAAGAGGTTGATGATGAGGGCAGCTCAGGAGGAGAGGAGGGTGAGTCATCCATGAAGGAATCAGCAATAAGGTTGAATGAGGGAATGGAGGGTGATGAAGTGGAAATATCTGGTTGAGGGTAGGAGTATAATGGATGGAATTGTTCTTCTGTGACAGTTGGAATTGGTGTTGGTATGGATGTTGGAGATGGGCTGGAGATGATGATGGTGGATGCAGTTTGAATGGTGGATGGAATTGGAAGAGATGGAATTAGAGGAGGAGGAGAGGCAGCAGCAGGCAGGTCATATGTAGGGGCAGAGACCTGAGGGGAAGTGACTCTGACAGTCCTGGTCCCTGAAGGTGTGCTGGAAGAGGGCCTGCTAGGCTTGATGATCTGCCTGTCCCATTTCCCAAACAGGGCACAAGACAGTCTCTTGTAAGCATTTATGTGTATCCCAGAAGATACTAGCAATGCAGGGCATCTGTTCTGCAGAACAATGCCTAAGATCCTTCCAAAATTTACAAAACTCTTGTTAATTTTCTTTTTGATGAGGTCAAAGAAGACCTCTCCCCAGTTCAAATTTTTCTTGTCCACTATAGCTGTCATTAAGCAGAGCTGATACCTGGAAATAGTATCATGGGCAGAGTGCTTAGCCAATAGGACCTTTCCAAATACATCAGTCAGGAATCTATATTCCACAGACAAATTCTTCTTCAACAGCTTGCTAGGGTTAGCCTCAGAATGACTCATTCTTGCAAGAAAGTCAGCATATTCTTCTCCAGATAGATCAGCAGAATCTCCACCAGTACTTAACTCAAAAACTTCTGTTAGAATTGCTGGGGTCAAGGGTACCTGGGTGCCAGAGATTGATCCAACAATTGTGTTTTGATCCTGATTGTGGGCAGTGTAGACCCATTCTTTAATTTCATCAGCAGCAAGTTTAATCCTTGTGGTCATGATAGTAGCAAGTTTCTACTCTTTGAACAGCTCCAAGATGTCCTGGAAAAACTGATCTGTCGTGCTGAAGGACTCCATGTCAATGTCAAAGCCGGCATCAAATTTCATGGCGGCGAGAATTGCAACAAAAACGACCATAGTTACCTGCAAAGAATCAACAAACAAAACGACCAAGTGCAGAAATGTTTGGAGGGAAAGAAAGTTTTTGCAGAGAAATCGAAAGCGCAAAGGAGAACGACGGCGAAAAATGAATTTTATATTAGTGTTCGACGCAGAAATGGAAAGATCGTTGAACTCAGTTCGACGATCGGGGCTTCTAAAGGAATCTGAAGAGTCTGCAATATCGTCGATCTCCGTTCGACAATATTGGAGAGCGTCGAGCTCTGTTCGACGATCGTTCAGAGAACAAAATCATCGAGCGCCGTTCGACGATCGCTGACCGAAAGAGATAGTTCAAACTATCTGAGAAACGTTGAACTCAGGTCGACGATTTCGGAAATCGTCGATCTCCGTCCGACGATATGGGGAAAATCGTCGAGCGCAGTTCAGAGACCAGAAAAACTCTAGACACTAAGAAAAATCAAGATGTTTGCCTAGTCTTGGTCAATTTTTAAACTTTTAAAATCTTGGATATTATTTAAGACTTCCTCCATCTAACATTCCTAACTGATTTAGGAAGAAGGTGTGTTTCTTTTCATCCAAGGGCTTGGTGAAAATATCTCCCCTTTGCAAATCAGTTGGTATATATTGTAGTTCAATTTTATTTTTTTCAACATTATCCCTTAAGAAGTGATGCCTAATCTCTATGTGTTTTGTCCTACTATGGAGGACTGGATTTTGAGCTATAGAAATAGCACTGGTGTTATCACAAAAGATTTTTGACTTCTCTAAGTTGTAGCCATAGTCTAGGAGTTGGTTTTGAATCCACAAGATTTGTGAACAACAACTGCCTGCAACCATATATTCAGCTTTAGCAGTTGAGGTTGACACAGAAGTTTGTTTCTTACCAAACCAAGAGACAAGTCTGTCACCAAGGAACTGACAAGTTCCACTGGTGCTTTTCCTGTCAATTCTGCATCCAGCATAATCAGCATCAGAAAATCTAGTTAAATCAAATGCTGAATCTTTTGGATACCAGAGACCTAGATTTGGACAACTCTTAACATACCTGAGAATCCTCTTTACTAATGTTAGGTGTGACTCTCTAGGGCTTACTTGGAACCTAGCACATATACATGTAGCAAACATTATATCTGGTCTACTGGCTGTAAGGTACAGTAAAGAGCCCATCATTGCTCTATATGTTGTCTGATCAACAGGTTTCCCATGTTCATCATTATCCAATACAACATTAGTAGGCATAGGTGTTTTCATATAAGATGCTTCAGACATGCCAAATTTCTTAACCAATTCATTTGCATACTTGGTTTGAGAAATAAAGATGCCTTCAGCATGCTGTTTGACTTGCAATCCTAGGAAGAAGGATAGCTTACCCATGCTACTCATTTCAAATTTAGAATGCATTAGGTTGGAAAACCTTCTGCATAATTTTGAGTCAGTAGAACCAAAAATAATATCGTCTACATAAATCTGTACTAGTAGGGTATGAGACTTATGGGTTCTAATGAAAAGAGTTTGATCTACTCTACCCCTTATAAATCCATTTTCCAAAAGAAAGCATACTAGGGTCTCATACCATGCTCTAGGAGCTTGCTTGAGACCATATAATGCTTTGTTCAACCTAAAAACATAATCAGGATAAGTTGGAGAGATAAAACCTGGAGGTTGTCTGACATATACTTCTTCTTTGATGTCTCCATTTAGAAATACACTTTTGACATCCATCTGATATACCTTGAATCCTTTATGTGCTGCATAAGCTAAAAAGATTCTGATGGCTTCCAATCTTGCAACTTGTGCAAAAGTCTAGTCATATTCTATTCCTTCTTCTTGAGAATATCCTTGAGCAACTAGCCTTGCCTTGTTCCTTACAATTACTCCTTGATCATCCAGTTTGTTTCTGAACACCCACTTTGTTCCAACAATGGAGTGATCCTTAGGCTTTGGCACTAGTTCCCACACTTTGTTCCTTTCAAATTGATGTAACTCTTCTTGCATTGCAATGATCCAGTGTGGATCTTGCTCTGCATCTTGAATGGACTGAGGTTCAATTTGAGATAGGAAGCAGGTGTGCAACAGGTTTTGGTTGACCTGATTTCTGGTTTGCACAGCAGCTGAGATGTCTCCAATTATTTGGGAAATTGGATGATCTCTTGATGTTACTAAATCAACAGGGGGTGTTGATTGTTCACCAACCTGTGTTGTTGTTTCCTCTTGTGGTACAACAACTGGCTCTTCAAGTTGTTTCTCTTCAATGTGTTGAACACTTTCTTCATCTTCACTGCTTTCATCCTTTTGAGTAACCTGTAACTTGTTCAAGTCTTCAACAAGAGATTGTTCCTACAAAGGTTCTATGGTAGAAGAGATCTTCTCCTTGAAAGACATGTTAGATTCATCAAATGATATATGAACAGATTCCTCAATTTTTAGAGATGATTTATTATAAACCCTATAAGCCTTATTGATCATGGAGTATCCCAGAAACACTCCATCAGCTTTAGCTTGAAAATTTGCTAAATATTTCTTGTCATTATTATGTATGTAGCAAATACAACCAAAAACTCTAAAATAATCAACTTTAGGTTTCTTCCCTTTGAGTAATTCATAGGGAGTCTTTACCTTTAGTTTATGTATCAAACTTCTATTCAGCACATAGTTGGAGGTGTTCACTGCCTCTGCCCAAAAGGATAGAGGAAGGTGAGCATCTGACAACAATGTAGTGGCAGATTCAATAAGGGTTCTATTTTTCCTTTCAGCTACCCCATTTTGTTGAGGAGTTCTAGGAGCTGAGAAGGTATGTCTGATCCCTTCACTCTGACAGAACTCTTGCATAAGAAGAGAATCAAACTCTGTCCCATGATCACTTCTGATCAGGGCAATGTGAGTATTGAACTCAATCTGTATACATTTGAGAAACTCTGTCAAACACTTAAAGTTATCAGATTTCTTCCTCAGAAAGAACACCCAAGTGAATCTAGAGAAGTCATCTACAACTACTAAAGTGTAAGATTTCCCTCCCAGGCTTTGTACTGTGATGGGTCCAAAAAGATCCATGTGTAACAGATACAATATCCTAGGTGAATCACTCTTATTAAGTGACTTAAAACTATTTTTAGTTTGCTTGCCTAATTGACAAGCCCTGCAGAGTCCTTCCTTCTTATAGGGGCCAGAAGGTAGTCCTCTAACAAGGTTGTCCTTGGATAGCCTAGCAATAGTTCTAAGGTTCAGGTGTCCTAGTCTCTTATTCCATAAAATATTTGGTCTACAAACAGAATTGAACAGGCAAATATCTACATCTGTTGAAAGAAAATCTACTAGATAGATGTTACCTTTCCTTTTACCTGTCAACACAGTTGTGTTGTCCTCTGACTTGATTTTGCATAATGCTTTGCTGAAGGTCACCTGGTAGCCTTCATCACACAGCTGACTGATGCTTATTAAGTTGTGCTTCAGTCCTTCAACATAAGCTACCTTCTTGAATGTTACTGATCCAATCTGCACTGCACCATATCCTTTAGTTTGTCCAAAGTTTGAATCACCAAAGATAACTTTGGGTCCAAGATTGGCTCTAAAGGATGTGAGGTTGTACTTGTTTCCTGTCATGTGCTTAGAGCACCCACTATCCAAGTACCATTGCTGGTTAGATGTTGGATAGGTCTTCACCTGCACATAAGACAATTCATTTGTTTTTGACCCAGTTTACCTTGGGCCTAGGTTGATAACCTTTAAACTCTGAAATAAAAGACATCCCAGGTTGACTCTTATAACCTTCAGGATGATTTCTCCTTGGAGGTATAATCCATTCAGTATAAGGGTTAAAGATTTGGGATGAAGGAGCCTTAGGATTGGATTTTGATTTGCCCTTGAAAGAATTTCCAGAGCTCTGACCTCTGTTCGACGATCGTGGAGCTGCGTTCGATGATCTTGGGTCAGATCGTCGAGCTACATTCGACGGTCGACTATGGCAGAGTTCAGAAACTTGAGAACGTCGACCTGAGTTCGACGATTTTGCCTGAGATCGTCGATCTACGTTCGGCGATCGTCGATCTCCGTTCGACGATTTCTCCTGGGACTTGGTTTTCTTGGGCAGATCAGAATTTTTCCTAGCTACCTCTACAACTCCCTTTCCTTTATCAGAAATGAACTTGATTGGAGTTGTTAGAACTATGGGTTGGCTAGATGAAGCACCCAGGCCCAGTGTACTATTAAATCTGGAGTTCACTGTGCTTGTGATGTCCATCAGCTTGATACTTCTCCCATTAAGGGATTCTTCAAGCTTCTTTGCCTCAGATAGCTCACCTTTCAGTGAAGCTATCTGCTCCCTACAGCACTCCAACTCCTGAGAGAGTTTGAGGTTTTCTGACTTTAAGGTATTATGTTCAGATAAATGATTTTTGAGAGAGATAATTTCTTTCTCAGATTTTAGCAGGTCTAAACATAATGCTTTAAACTCAGATTTAAAGTCCTCTGAATTAAAATCAAATGAACTAATTACCTGATCTTCTTCAGGTTGAGTCTCTGAATCTGACTCTGACTCTTCTTCATCTGAATTATGTTGAGAGGCATTGATTGCCATCATGCAGAACTCTTTCTCTTCTACATCATCTTCATCATCACTGGAGCTGGATGATCCTTCTGACTCCTCTTCAGTCTCACTCCAGGATTCAGCAATAAACCCCTTTCTTGTGTGTTTGTTTTTGCTTGAGGAGGGTTTGCCATTGTCATTCTTCTTGGAGTCTTTCTCCTTTTTCTTTCTTTCTTGTCCCTTTTGTCCTTATTTTTGTTTTCTGGACAGTCAGGAACAATGTGCCCTGGTTTCCTGCAACCAAAACAGACAATTTCCTTATTATTAATTGACTTATCATACCTTGGCTTATCATGCTCCTTGTATGATCTCCTTCTGAAGTCCTTTCTGGCCATCTTGTAAAATCTTTTGGCCAAGAGACTGAGCAGTTCATCATTGCCTGTGACTTTATCTTTAGGCTGATCTTCAGTTGCCTTGAAGGCTATTGTCTTCTCTTTTCTTGTGGCTGGTGAGGCAGCCTTCTGTTCTTCTTCTCTATTCTTAATGAGTAGCTCATAAGATTTGAGCTTACCGAATAGAGCTTCAGTGGTGATCTCATTCAAACTTCTGGCATCCTCGATTGGTCAGATTCTTGAATCCCAAGTGCTAGGGAAGCACATTAGAATTTTGTCATTAAGTTCAGTTAGTGAGATCTCTTTATTCAAAGTCCTGAGTTCACTGACTATTAGACTGAGCCTGTTGTACATTTCTCCAACTGACTCAGCTTCTCCCTTCTTGAAATTCTCATATTGAGATATGAGGTGGGATCTCCTGTCCTTTCTCTCATCAGCTGAGCTTGAGACTATTTTAGAGAGTTTATCCTAGATTTCCTTTGCTGAATTGCATTCAGCTACCTTTTGAAAGATGTCATCAGACATGGTCTGGGCTAAGATGTTCATAGCCTTGGCATCAGCTACCTTCCATTTCTTGATATCAACATCTGTTCCTGATGGAGGTGGAACAACATTTGTACTTGAGTTCTCTGGAGGTCTTGGACAAACTGTCAAAACAGAGTTAAAAATATCCTCGTCAATAGAATTTATGTATAATCTGATCCTTGCTTTCCAAAGTGCAAACTTGGATAGATTGCACACTGGAGGTCTGGTGCTAGCATAATCTTTATTTTGGGACATGATTTGTGAAAACAAAATCTAACACTAAACTCAAAAGAAAACAGATCTAACTAGGAATCTTTGGGTTCAGGTGTTAGCCTGTGCAACCACCAAGGTGTGGTATGTTTAACCAACCTCGCTCTGATACCAATTGAAAGTGCAGCTAGATCTGATATACTCAAGAGGGGGGTGAATAGAGTATATGGTGCTTGAAAACTTTTTACAACAATTGTTGTAATCTGAGTGAGCAGGGAAGCAATTATAAATCTAATCACAGAGCTAAACTAATCATAAAATAATCACAGAACAATCACAGACAGAAACAAAAGATAAATACAAGCAATCCAGATGACATAAGGAGCTATAGTGGTTCCACTAAACTTGGGTACATCCACTCTTCTACCACCCTAGGTAGGAATCCACTACAGGATGAGTTGATCAGGTGTCCTGGGCACCAATGAGCTTTTGATAAGGTGCTCAAAAACCAAATCAGATTTTTTGATCATGTGTCTTACCACAAATGAGCTTTTGACAAGGTGCTCAAAAACCAAACTCAAACTTTTGAAGGGAGTTTAAGAAACCCTTTACAGAGATGGGGATGAGAGATTTATGGAAGTCTTCTCTTTCTCAGAGCAGCTGAGAAGACTATGTGGATTTGATGGTGTCAAAGCTCCCCCTGAGTCCTTGAGATGTTCAGGAAAAGAAGTTTTGCTGTAGGGTGATAGGCCTTCAGAAGTTGATCTCCAGCAAAAGATGATTTCAGCAACAGCTGAAATGTTAGGTGTTTGGAGTCTTGAAAGATGTTGGCCTTGAACACTTGAGACAAGAGAGATCAGAAGATTTCAGAAATTTTGATCTCCTTGGATGTGTGTTCTTGAGAGAATTCTTTGAGACAGAGAATATTTTTTCTTGTTCTTCTTGTCTGTGTTCTGAGGATTGATGATGTCTAAGAGAGATTCAAAAATCTTGTCTTTTATTCTCTGGTACTGAATAGAAAAACATCCTCTGTCAAGAATAGCCATTGACCTGCATTAATTGCATCCTTAATTGCAAATGTCTTCTGGAGGAAAGTCCAAAGAAACATTCCTTGATAATCCCTTGAAACTTGGTCCAGAATAAATGAAAACGGCTAGAAAATCTTCTGAATTAATTGCTGAATAACTCCTTAACTGATCTGAATTTGAATCTAGAAAATCCTTGAAGTCATCAGAAAATGTCGAACTGAGCTCTCCTATCGTCGAACTGAGCTCAGCTATATGGACTTATACAGCAACAAAATATCGTCGATCTGAGCTCAAAGATCGTCGAACTGAGCTCAGAGATAGAGATCCAATGCTGAGTCAAGATCGTCGAACTGAGCTCGCAGATCGTCGAAAGGAGTTCGACGATTTGTGGAAGTTGAGCTCAGCGATCGTCGAATGGAGTTCGACGATCTGTCGAAGTTGAGCTTGACGATCGTCGATTGGAGTTCGACGAATCATCATGCTGAGCTCGACGATATGACTTAGTCTCAAACTGAAAAAATTCTTGGTCTTGAGGGCAGCTTTCAAACCTAGGCTTCTAACCCTTAGACTCAATTCTAATTGACCTTTAGATCTATACAAGAGGTCAAAAACTGGTTTCCTAGAGACATAGTGATCCTGACCAAAATTTGTAATAGGGTGTTCCAACATCCTTTCTTCTCCAGTATAAGGACAACCCTAAAGTTGTAGCCAAACATCAATGGCCTTTAATGCCCTTTGAAAGCTTGGCTCGGGTTGAGTGGGGGGGGGCTGTGTAACATCCCATGTTACTTCTGGACCCCTCAACTTAGATTGGGTTAGGCATGGGGTGAGATTTAAGGAGATCAACTAGGTTTGACCCTAGGTAGTGGGTGGTAGCCATGTGGAGCCCACTGTAAGACCTTAGTCAAACTAGGTCAAACTAGCCTAATTAGAGACCCTAACCACACCATGACCCCACCACATTGCCCTAACCCTAAAGACAATCTAAGTGGACCCTAGGGTGTGTCACTGGGTCAACATTTTGACCCCAATTGACCAAAGTCAACCTTGGGCTTAATTTGGTCAAACCCACACTCATAGGTCTAATTAACCTAAGTGGGGCACCCCCTTGACCCAAACCAAGTTGGGTGGTGCCACTAGACCCATTTCCACCAAGTGGAGTTAGTCCACCCACCATGGTTGACCAAGTCAACTCCCTAAGTCAATTTGGTCAACAATTTGACCTAAGGAATGAAATGAAGGCCAAGTCATTTCCCCTTGGACCAAGCCCACCAAAATTGGCCCATAGTCAGCCCAAGTGAACAAGACCAGTCCTACCCCTCTAAATCAGGAGAGAGAATACATGCAAGGGGGTAAAATTGGAATTTTTAGGAGAAGAGGAGAGAGAAAAGGGAATGAAGAAAATGGTGGCCACATGGCCACCCCATCAGCTGGTTTAGGCTGCCCAAAACCAGGTGGCCGACCTCCCCTCTTCATTTCCAGCAGAAAACCAAGGCAGTGAGCCACATGGCACCATGGGTGAAGCCTCCAAAGCTCAAACCGAGCTCACCTTGTAGTTAACTCCACTTATAGGCCACCTCAGTCCAAACAGAGCTCACCATTAGCTTCAGAAGGCCGAGAGGAGTGGAATTCGACTGCTTAAGCATGGAAAACGGTGGAGATTTGAGCTTTTGGGGTGGAGTTCGCCGGCGCACCACCACCACGGCAAACCGCCGCCTGACCCGCAGCCAAGCTTCGATTCAGGTCCGTTTCGCCTCGCCTCTTCCCGTACTAGGTTTCTAGATCAATCTAGGGAGATATCGGGCTCAATTGAGCCCGATGCCATGAGATAAATTCGAGAAAATCGAGCATTTCTCTTCTTGCTCGGGTTCGCCAGAGGAGCCAACTCCGGCGGCCCCACCGCCGGGAAACGCTAGCCCCCACCTTAACGAAGGTGGTGGCGATATCCGCCGGCGGTGGTGGTGGCTCAGCTAGCCGGAAAAGGCAAGCCAACATCGTCCAGGAAGAAACGATCCTGGCCGTTAAATCATCGGGGACGATGACCAGATCCCGTCGGTTTAACTTTAAGATTCGTGCAGAGGATTAAATGTTTTAATTTTAATTAATTGATGAATAGTGAAATTTCTGTCACACCTTTTCAGTCACTTTGCATGTTAAATATAGGCCTCTTAGATGCATTTACAGAACTTAGCCCCTTAATGAAACATGTAGCCTAGGGTCTTACCTTTAATATGCCACCCTAAACATACATTTTGGTGTAGTGTACAGTCCTGTAGGACTTTTCCCCTAGGACTGGTCCTATTGTAGGGCAGAAATTAAATTGGATGCCCAGGTCAAAATATTAGTCACCATAGCGCCAAATTTTGGGCACATGCATTATTAGGGCATACATATCTCCTGCCAAAATTTAGGAAGTTTTAGAGAATATTTTCCTATAGTATTTGCTAAAATATCAAAATATAAATAAATGACATATATGGAGTTCTACTCCTCCCCATGGCCCCAAATTTTGGTGGTGGGTCAGTGGGGTCATCCCTGGTGCATGATAAAATTTTCAGCACCTTGGGTTCACTGCATGTTGGAGAATCCACTTGCATGTGCTAGCCTATGTTAAGCCTTGGTGTGCAAATAGCACAACTGCAAATTGGTGTATTTAGCCCAATGGTGGAATGCAAGGGTCATGAAATTATTTATAGTGGTTCATTAGGGTAAATTTCATCCCTCAAATTAATAATGGAATTTTTGGAATCAAATTCTATTTATTGGAATTTATTTTAAATATAGTTATTTTGGAAATAAAATTGGAAAATAGGGTTTCTTCAAGTACAAACTCAAACAATTTTGCCAAGGCATAGATGAGATCACATTGGACTTAGGAAAAATATGATTTCTCTGTTTTGAAGAACGTTTGGAGTAGATACCCTAAATTCCCCATTTTACCCTTATCTTGTAAATTCTTGAAATGATGGATATATACTTCTGAAAAATTTGGAATTTATTCTATTGCTATAAAATATTATTATTAGTCTTGCATAAATTTCTCAGAATTTAATGGATGCATTATTTGTGTTAAGTTAGTACAATGGCATTTTGGTAAATATCTTATAATGGAATCCTATAGGCCATCTTACAATGAATGTTGATGATTCTCTGCCAATAGTCATAAATTAGTGTCATAAAAGCTTTGTAATTTTTCTGGAATTTTTCAGTACATAATGCCTATACATCATTTGGAAAATGGACTTTGTGTGGAATTGATATTAAATTGAAAATGATAATAAATAATTTAAGGAAAATTATGAAATTCTGTAGGCAGCAATATTTTGTCAATATACATCTCAGGAAAAATTCCCTAGGTCAGTGGATACTTAATCAAACTACTTCATGTGTAAAGTGACCTAACATTTAAATTAAAAGAATTAATTAAAGGACTATTTGACCAAGGAAAATTACGAGAATTCTTAGGGTAGTTCCCTTAGTCCATAACACCTTAGGATAAATATTTAGGGGCAAGATGCCTTAAGGTTTGGAAGATCACATTTCTAGGGTAACCATAGGTCATGGTCTGCATATAACACAAATAGGTCTTGCCTTAGGGGATTACCAGGGTATTGATTATCGGCAGAAATAAGAGAGAGTTCAACATGAGTAACCCTGGTGGGTAGAGTTGTCTTAGTGAGGGATTAAAAGTGCAAGTCTTAGCTAGCAACTGGAGCGGGGATCGGCGGAAGACCGTCGGTTTCCCGGTAATACCTTAAGTCACTAGGGTTATAGTAAAGCAATAAGGAGAGCTGGGGAGATACATGGGTAGTCATCAACTAAAATAAGTATCCTTGCGAAAGGGAACGTTGGGCGTAATCCCAACACAGTTCCTAGTGCCCCTTGAGAGCCCTTCACAGGGAATACCGGGGGCAGTCCTGGGATTAACCTTAAATCTCTAAGTATAATAAACCGTAGACAAGAGTAGCTTAATAGGTTAGGACATTGTTGTACCTTCTCGCCCGTGTGGGGGTTGGAGAGATTTATGATATATGCTCACCCGTCTAGGGTTGGAGGGAGTTGGTATAAAGGCACTGATGTGCGTTCTCACCCGTTTGGGGTTTGAGGGAGTTGGCATAAAGGCACTAATGTGCATTCTCACCCGGGTTTGGGTTTGAGGAATTCAGGACGGGTTTTGGTCCTGCGAGCGGAAGGCTCGGTATGAATTACTTGCATGTGCATAAATATCGTGGCGGGGCATGCGGTACTTGCCGTTCGTCACGCCGATGGCAGTACGGTGCATCAGGCGGTTGTGGGAGTTAGAGGGGCCAGTGGGTTGTTTTACACTGCGGTCTGGAGGACGACCCCCGATAACACACATCCGACCCAACAAGACTGACGGGTTTGTCAGCAAAGTACGTACGCGAGACTCTAGAGTGCACCTTGGACGTGTACAGAGGCGTATGAGAGGGGTCTAAGGCTTGGTAGTATGCATACCGGTCTACAAGCGGAGACGCCCGCTCCGCTGCTGCCGTAGCCACAGCGGTGGTACCCGAGAGTGATGCTAGCTCTCAAAAAGTGGGAACTAAAGGTCTGTGATCACAGAGTCGTTGTGTGTGAGTTGCACTTGCCTGCGCATAAAATTGCATCATATCATTCATTCATATTAGGTCATACGCTTCATAGATCCTTATCATATAAATTAGTATGGGCTCTTTTATATGATAAGTTAAATTTCCTGGAAACCCTAACTTATATATTTGTATGGGCATTTATATAAGTTAGGGTACGTTTGTGATGATAGCTTAGTGGTAGCTTAGCTTATTTACTTGTTCACACTGCTGTTTCTTTACTTTCCTTTACTGCACCGCTCTTACTTACTACTTGTACTGTACTTAGCATTGCTAGAGTAGAATTTCATTACTTAGTACCACTCTAGATAGATATTGTCACCTGCTTCCATTTTGCTACCCCTTGTTGTCCTCCGCTTCGTCCTTCCGCTCGGTGCCTAGGAGCTGCGGGGCGAGGTGCGGAGGAAATGACTTAGTCTTTTTGAGTAATGGTCGGTGACCAACTATTTTTAGGAGCCCGTGGAGATGGAGCACCAGCACGTCGAGGAGGCAGGACATGAGGAGCAGATACCACTTCAGCAGGCTACTACCACTACTGTGCGTCCTCAGGTGGGACGAGATCTGATGTTCTAGCATAGCTTCCGCATTTATGATTTTGTGAGAGAGAGATTTGATGTACTGGGCATAAGCCCTTTTTACTCTTTCATTGGTACTATATTGTGGACTATTGTACTATTCATTTCTTTTACATGATTGTACTGTGACTTGTGGACTGATGGTTTTTATATACAGTTTACTTCTTTCTTCTCATATTGGCCTACAGGTTTATGATCGTACTAGCCGGCAGAATCGGCGTGTTGCGGTGTCGACTAACCCGTGAGTTAGTGCCACCGTAAGACGGCGGTTCTGGGCATAAGATCCGGTTGCCCTCCTTGGTAAGGGGGAGGGGGGTCTTACAAACTGGTATCAGAGGGAGGTTTCGATCCTCCGACCTGTGGGTTATGGGCCCACCACGCTTCTGCTGCGTAATCAGGAGAGAGAATACATGCAAGGGGGTAAAATTGGAATTTTTAGGAGAAGAGGAGAGAGAAAAGGGAATGAAGAAAATGGTGGCCACATGGCCACCCCATCAGCTGGTTTAGGTTGCCCAAAACCAGGTGGCCGACCTCCCTCACCTCTCTCTTCATGCTTAGATCTTAGGAATACCTAGGTTATGGTTCGGGATCGAATGAGCCCGAGCCCAACACTTATTTTTCAGCCATTAATGGCGGTTTTGAAGCTCTCGGGTGAGGTGGCGCCGCCACCTCTGGCCGCCCTAGCCTCCGGAAAAGCTCGCCCCCACCACCGTGAGGGGAGAGGAGAAGTTGGCCGGTGGAGGCGCCGCCGGAGGCGGCCGGGAAAAGCCCCGTGAAGTTCGGGCAGAGAACCAGGCGAATCGGAGAAGAAGAGCAGCAGCCGTCCATCTGCTTTAAGATTAGTGTCATGCAAAATATTAAATCCTGGTTTTATTTTAATTCATGAATAGTGTCAGTTTTATATCTTTTATATCAGACATTTGCATACAACCTTTAGGGCCCTTACAGCCATTTTCATAAAATGTTCTCAACATAAAAATTGTTGGTCTTGGAGTCACCTTTAATTTGCCATATTACACATAATTTTTGGTTAAGTGTACTGCCCTATAGAGCCATTTTCCTAGGGCTGGTCCTAGAGTAGGGCAGAAACTAAAATGGGTGCCCTGCCCAAACCCTAAGTCCAAATTGGCTGCAATTTTGGGCATATGGCTTAATTAGGAATATCTAGGCCCTCCCCAAAAATGGGAATTTTTGGGGAATATAATGCTATAGTTTTAGTCCAAATATGATAAATTAATTTTTGTTGATATTTGGAGCATATCAACTCCAAAATGCCCCAACTTTTGGTGGCCTGCCCTTAGTAGTATATTAGACCTATGGTAGAAATATTAAACAATTTAACCATCTGCATGTTGAGATATCTCACATGCAAGATCAAAAAATTAAATGGCCTTGTGCTGCAAATAGCAAAATGCAGAAATTTGAAAGTGATGCCCAAGCCCATCCAGAGGCCCAAATGACCTGAGATTTTGGGGAGTAACTGGTTTAGGGCATATGGAGGTCCTGCCAAAAAATGGGATTAATTGGAATTAAAATTAGGGTGGAATTACCAAATTACCCATAGGCTTGTTTAGGTGATTCTTGGAGTAGTTCAACTCCAAAAGGCCCCAATTTTTGGTTGCATGTCCATGAGGACATTATTATGGCATGGTTAAAGTTTTAGCCAAAACTGGTATCACTTGAACAACGATCATATGAGAAAGAAGTCCACAACATGGGACCACCCCCGCCCGAGCATTAGTTTGCGGACAAACTATGCAGCGGAAGCAGTGGTGTGCCCATGTGTAAAGTCACATAAATGGTCCACAAAGTATAATATTTTAGGCCAACTTTGCTTTAACCTTACCTTTATGCAACCTCCACAGGTCGCAGCGCCGCAAAATGTGGCTCCTCCCCCTCCAGCTGCCACTCCATTCCTACATACGGAGATGGGGCAGACCCTGACGGCAATTTTGGATGCCTTTAGAGCCCAGCAAGTCCCGGCTCCACAGCCAAATCCGGGGTCGAGCTGGCTGAGTGCATTCAAGAGCCTGTCCCCACCGACGTACCGCGGGACAGAGGATGCGGTGAAGACGGAAGAATGGCTGGAGGCCATACACGAGATCTTAGCGGGCATCAGCTGCCCAGTCGGCCAGGCAGTACCCCTAGCCACCTCTGTGCTAGAGGCTCATGCAAAGAGATGGTGGAAATCAGTCCGGGAGTCTACTTATGCGGACTTTGAGCTGTTAGAGATATCTTAGGAGGAGTTTGGCGATGTGTTTCTGGAGCACTTCGTCTCTGCTACGGACAGAGATGCTTTGGAGGAGAGGTTTTTGAACCTCAAGCAGGGGACTAGATCAGTGATAGAGTACCAGAGAGAGTTCTCCCACTTGTCCAGGTTCGCGGGGATTCAGGACACCGACGATAGGAGGTATGCGAAGAGGTTCTACCGGGGCCTCAGGGATGATTTGAGGCAGGCTCTGTTATTCATTTCTCATGGCACATCCAGGCAGATCATCGAGATGGCGAAGAAGCTGGAGGCTGACCAGCTGATGGTGCGAGCCGGAGGGTAGAGACCATTTGATGGATCGACATCAGGTGAGAGCAGTAGGGGCTCTCAGAGAGGCAGGACCATCGGATATAGGAGGGGTGGGGGACGTCGTCGTCCCAACTTCAGGCAGGAGCAGGGGCCTCCTCCAGCATTGGCTCCCCCACCTCTACAGATGCATGATCCGAGGAGACAGGATGACCGAGGCCACCGACAAGTGGTTTGTTACGGATGACGCCAGCCTGGGCACATCAGGTCGGAGTGCCCGCACCGATTCCATCCCCCTCCTCCTCCTCCACCTCCAGTGGCCCCAGTACAGCAGGGCCGAGGACGAGGCCGAGGACGAGGCCGAGGTCGGGGATATCACGGCAGGAGACGCGAGCAGGAGCAGATATACGCCTTGGACCTCACAGAGCCGAGAAATCCCGAGGAGGTTATCACAGGTACCTGAAGTTAATTATGAATTTTCTTGGATTTCAATGATATATATTTAGTACCTAGAACTATAGGATAACAATTAACTTTCACATAAACAAACCTCAGGCATAGTTATGATCAGCGGCAAGCCCGCTCATACTCTCTTCGACACGGGTGCTTCACACTCGTTCGTATCCGAGGCCTTCATTGATGGACTCGAAGGCGTGGAGAGGTTCCCTGGACTAGAGATGAGGGTGCGTCTACCCGATGGGTCGGAGCTGCGGACCACTGCACATTGTGATATGGAGGCCGAGATTGGCGGCAAGGCATTTGAGGCGCCGGCGACTTTTCTGAAGCTGCAGGACTTTGACTTGATCTTGGGCATGGCCTGGTTGCATCGGAACCATGCCCAGATAGATTGTCCGTCCAGGAGGATCACGCTAAGGCATGGCGACTCTCATGTTATCGTTGAAGGTATCCAGCATATCTACCACTACTGTGCGTCCTCAGGTGGGACGAGATCTGATGTTCTAGCATAGCTTCCGCATTTATGATTTTGTGTGAGAGAGATTTGATGTACTGGGCATAAGCCCTTTTTACTCTTTCATTGGTACTATATTGTGGACTATTGTACTATTCATTTCTTTTACATGATTGTACTGTGACTTGTGGACTGATGGTTTTTATATACAGTTTACTTCTTTCTTCTCATATTGGCCTACAGGTTTATGATCGTACTAGCCGGCAGAATCGGCGTGTTGCGGTGTCGACTAACCCGTGAGTTAGTGCCACCGTAAGACGGCGGTTCTGGGCATAAGATCCGGTTGCCCTCCTTGGTAAGGGGGAGGGGGGGTCTTACAAACTTGTATCAGAGGGAGGTTTCGATCCTCCGACCTGTGGGTTATGGGCCCACCACGCTTCCGCCACGATATTTATGCACATGCAAGTAATTCATACCGAGCCTTCCGCTCGCAGGACCAAAACCCGTCCTGAATCCCTCAAACCCAAACCCGGGTGAGAACGCACATTAGTGCCTTTATGCCAACTCCCTCAAACCCCAAACGGGTGAGAACGCACATCAGTGCCTTTATACCAACTCCCTCCAACCCTAGACGGGTGAGCATATATCATAAATCTCTCCAACCCCCACACGGGCGAGAAGGTACAACAATGTCCTAACCTATTAAGCTACTCTTGTCTACGGTTTATTATACTTAGAGATTTAAGGTTAATCCCAGGACTGCCCCCGGTATTCCCTGTGAAGGGCTCTCAAGGGGCACTAGGAACTGTGTTGGGATTACGCCCAGCGTTCCCTTTCGCAAGGATACTTATTTTAGTTGATGACTACCCATGTATCTCCCCAGCTCTCCTTATTGCTTTAGTATAACCCTAGTGACTTAAGGTATTACCGGGAAACCGATGGTCTTCCGCCGATCCCCGCTCCAGTTGCTAGCTAAGACTTGCACTTTTAATCCCTCACTAAGACAACTCTACCCACCAGGGTTACTCATGTTGAACTCTCTCTTATTTCTGCCGATAATCAATACCCTGGTAATCCCCTAAGGCAAGACCTATTTGTGTTATATGCAGATCATGACCTATGGTTACCCTAGAAATGTGATCTTCCAAACCTTAAGGCATCTTGCCCCTAAATATTTATCCTAAGGTGTTATGGACTAAGGGAACTACCCTAAGAATTCTCGTAATTTTCCTTGGTCAAATAGTCTTTTAATTAATTCTTTTAATTTAAATGTTAGGTCACTTTACACATGAAGTAGTTTGATTAAGTATCCACTGACCTAGGGAATTTTTCCTGAGATGTATATTGACAAAATATTGCTGCCTACAGAATTTCATAATTTTCCTTAAATTATTTTCAATTTAATATCAATTCCACACAAATTCCATTATTAATTTGAGGGATGAAATTTACCTTAATGAACCACTATAAATAATTTCATGACCCTTGCATGCCACCATTGGGCTAAATACACCAATTTGCATTTTTGCTATTTGCACACCAAGGCTTAACATAGGCTAGCACATGCAAGTGGATTCTCCAACATGCAGTGAACCCAAGGTGCTGAAAATTTTATCATGCACCAGGGATGACCCCACTGACCCACCACCAAAATTTGGGGCCATGGGGAGGAGTAGAACTCCATATATGTCATTTATTTATATTTTGATATTTTAGCAAATACTATAAGAAAATATTCTCTAAAAATTCCTAAATTTTGGCAGGAGATAAGTATGCCCTAATCATGCATGTGCCCAAAATTTGGGGCCATGGTGACTAATATTTTGACCTGGGCATCCAATTAATATTTTGAACTGGTATCACTTGAACAACGATCATATGAGAAAGAAGTCCACAACATGGGACCACCCCCGCCCGAGCATTAGTTTGCGGACAAACTATGCAGCGGAAGCAGTGGTGTGCCCATGTGTAAAGTCACATAAATGGTCCACAAAGTACAATATTTTAGGCCAGTTTTGTTTTAACCTTACCTTTATGCAACCTCCACAGGTCGCAGCGCCGCAAAATGTGGCTCCTCCCCCTCCAGCTGCCACTCCATTCCTACATACGGAGATGGGTCAGACCCTAACGGCGATTTTGGATGCCTTTAGAGCCCAGCAAGTCCCGGCTCCACAGCCAAATCCGGGGTCGAGCTGGCAGAGTGCATTCAAGAGCCTGTCCCCACCGACGTACCGTGGGACAGAGGATGCGGTGAAGACGGAAGAATGGCTGGAAGCCATACATGAGATCTTAGCAGGCATCAGCTGCCCAGTCGGCCAGGCAGTACCCCTAGCCACCTCTGTGCTAGAGGCTCATGCAAAGAGATGGTAGAAATCAGTCCGGGAGTCTACTTATGCGGACTTTGAGCTGTCAGAGATATCTTGGGAGGAGTTTGGTGATGTGTTTCTGGAGCACTTCGTCTCTGCTACGGACAGAGATGCTTTGGAGGAGAGGTTTTTGAACCTCAAGCAGGGGACTAGATCAGTGATAGAGTACCAGAGAGAGTTCTCCCACTTGGCCAGGTTCGCGGGGATTCAGGACACCGACGATAGGAGGTATGCGAAGAGGTTCTACCGGGGCCTCAGGGATGATTTGAGGCAGGCTCTGTTATTCATTTCTCATGGCACATCCAGGCAGATCATCGAGATGGCGAAGAAGCTGGAGGCTGACCAGCTGATGGTGCGAGTCGGAGGGAAGAGACCATTTGATGGATCGACATCAGGTGAGAGCAGTAGGGGCTCTCAGAGAGGCAGGACCATCGGATACAGGAGGGGTGGGGGACGTCGTCGTCCCAACTTCAGGCAGGAGCAGGGGCCTCCTCCAGCATTGGCTCCCCACCTCTACAGATGCATGATCCGAGGAGACAGGATGACCGAGGCCACCGACAAGTGGTTTGTTACGGATGCCGCCAGCCTGGGCACATCAGGTCGGAGTGCCCGCACCGATTCCATCCCCCTCCTCCTCCTCCACCTCCAGTGGCCCCAGTACAGCAGGGCCGAGGACGAGTCCGAGGACGAGGCCGAGGTCGGGGATATCACGGCAGGAGACGCGAGCAAGAGCAGATATACGCCTTGGACCTCACAGAGCCGAGGAATCCCGAGGAGGTTATCACAGGTACCTGAAGTTAATTATGAATTTTCTTGGATTTCAATGATATATATTTAGTACCTGGAACTATAGGATAACAATTAACTTTCACATAAACAAACCTCAGGCATAGTTATGATCAGCGGCAAGCCCGCTCATACTCTCTTCGACACGGGTGCTTCGCACTCGTTCGTATCCGAGGCCTTCATTGATGGACTCGAAGGCGTGGAGAGGTTCCCTGGACTAGAGATGAGGGTGCGTCTACCCGATGGGTCGGAGCTGCGGACCACTGCACATTGTGATATGGAGGCCGAGATTGGCGGCAAGGCATTTGAGGCGCCGGCGACTATTCTGAAGCTGCAGGACTTTGACTTGATCTTGGGCATGGCCTGGTTGCATCGGAACCATGCCCAGATAGATTGTCCGTCCAGGAGGATCACGCTAAGGCATGGCGACTCTCATGTTATCGTTGAAGGTATCCAGCCTATCTGCCACCTACTATTATCTTCTATACAGGCTGTGAAGGACCATGAGCAGGGTGAAGAAGTCTATATTGTCTGCTTCGAGATGGTGGGAACAGAGGCGACTATCTCAGATATTCCGGTGGTCCGGGATTTCTCAGACGTATTCCCGGAGAAATTGCCAGGGCTACCACCTGCTAGAGATTTGGATTTCAGGATTCAGCTAGTACCGGGAGCGAAGCCGGTGTCCCGAGCACCCTACAGGATGGCTCCCAGGGAGTTAGCAGAGTTCAGAACTCAACTACAGGAGCTAGTCGAGTCAGGATTTGTGCGGCCTAGTTCATCGCCATGGGGAGCGCCAGTTCTATTTGTGAAGAAGAAGGACGGATCACTGCGGTTATGTATAGATTACCGGGAGCTGAACCGGTTGACGGTCCGCAACACCTACCCTCTGCCTCGGATAGATGAGTTATTTGACCAGCTACAGGGAGCATTCTGGTTCTCCAAGTTAGATTTGCGATCCGGCTACTATCAGCTCCGTATCAGGGAAGAGGACATACCGAAGACGACATTCAGTTCGCGCTATGGATTGTACGAGTTCACGGTGATGCCTTTTGGGCTCACGAATGCTCCTACTGCATTCATGAGTCTAATGAACCGTGTTTTCGAGCCTTTCTTAGACCGCTTCGTGATTGTATTCATCGACGACATCCTTATTTATTATCGGACTCAGGAGGAGCATACGGAGCACTTGGCACAGGTCTCGCAGAGGCTGAGGGAGACCCAGATGTATGCAAAAATTTTCAAAGTGCCAGTTCTGGTTGCAGGAGGTGGCATTCCTGGGGCACACGATCAGTGGGGCTGGGTTAGCAGTGGACCCAGCCAAGATAAAGACGGTGAGGGTTTGGCCATGGCCGAAGACCGCATCTGACATCCGCAGTTTCTTAGGACTAGCAGGGTATTACCGCAAGTTCGTGGAGGGGTTCTCGAGGATAGCACTCCCCCTCACGTCCTTGACGAAGAAGGACACAGATTTTGTTTGGTCAGAACGGTGTGAGACTGCTTTTCAGGAGCTGAAGGACCGACTCATCTCATCCCCCATTCTTGCGCTTCCATCCGGGAGCGAAGGATTCCAGATCTACACGGACGCCTCTTATCAGGGGATGGGTGCAGTACTGATGCAGCATGGACACGTTATTGCTTTTGCTTCGAGACAGTTGAAGAAGCATGAGAATAACTATCCAGTACATGATCTAGAGCTCGGGGCTGTGGTTTTCGCCCTAAAGATATGGATGCATTATTTATACGGGATTCATTGTGACATCTTTTCAGATCACAGGAATCTCAAGTATATCGATACGCAGAAGGACCTAAACCTGAGACAGAGGAGGTGGCTGGAGTTCCTCTGTGATTATGATTACAAGATCCACTATCACCCGGGGAAAGCGAACACGGTTGCGGATGCTTTGAGCAGGAGGGCCGACACTTCTGGACCGGAGCCCCGATTGATGTCTTTAGAGCTGCTACAGATGATGGAGGACATGCACATCACCATGGTGTCCGAGACCGAGCCAGTCGTATATAGAGAGTATTTGAGCTCAGTGATCAGCGACGATGATATATAGGAGCGCATCCGAGCACATCAGAGGCTGGATGCTGCGTTACAGCCGATTTTCAGTGCCTTAGAGAGGGGCAGGGTCGAGGACTACATGCTATAGGATGATCTTCTTAGGTTCCGGGGACGCATCTACATACCAGCAGGAGGCAGCATCCGGGAGGATATACTCCGAGAGGCACATTGCTCGAGATATTCAGTGCACCCCGGCATCACCAAGATGTGGGCAGATTTGCGGAGATCTATGTATTGGCCCGGGATGAAGAGGGAGATCACGGATTTTGTGACCCATTGCGAGACCTGCCAGCGTGTGAAGGCGGAATGCAAGAGCCCGCGAGGTTTACTACAACCACTGCCGGTTCCAGAGTGGAAGTTCGAGGACATTGCTATGGACTTCGTACACGGATTGCCTCGCTCCCACTCTGGGCATGATTCTATATGGGTTATAGTGGACAGATTGACCAAGGTAGCGCGGTTTATTCCAGTTCGGAAGGATGCCCAAATTGCAGTCCTGGTGAGACTATTTGTGGAGCAGTACATCAGATATCATGGTATCCCCAGGACTATTATTTCGGACCGTGATGGTCGGTTCACTTCGAGCGAGTGGAGGGCCGTGCATGCTTATTTGGGATCTCGGCTTACCTTTAGTACCGCCTTCCACCCGCAGACCGACGGTCAGACCGAGCGGACCATCCGGACCATGGAGGACCTTCTCAGATTATGCATATTGGATACGGGGAGGCCTTGGGAGAGGCTGCTGCCATTGATCGAGTTCTCGTATAATAACAGCCACCAGGCTAGCATCAGGATGGCTCCATACGAGGCGCTTTATGGGAGGAGATGTCGGACACCGCTGTCATGGGTTCAGGATGTGGATACCAGGGCTCTGGGATCTGATTATATAGAAGACACCGAGGCTCAGATTCGATTGATCAGGGATCGGCTACTGGAGGCCCAGAGCAGGCAGGCAAAGTATTATGATGCTCGGCACCGGAAGGTGGAGTTCCAGGTTGGAGACAGGGTATTCTTGAAGATACGTCCAGTACACGGTGTTTCTCGGGTGCGGAGGCACAAGAAGCTCAGTCCACGATACATGGGGCCATACCTGATCCTGGAGCGGATCGGCCCCTTGGCTTACCGACTGCATCTGCCACCGGAGTTGGGTGCATTACATGACGTCTTCCATGTCTCTTCCTTGTGAAGAGCTCTCCTTCGGCCGGAGCAGCACATCACTACTACAGCCGGACCGGTAGAGCCTGACAGATCAGTGAGATTGGAGCCGATCCGGATTGACGATACAGCCATTCGAGTGTTGCGGAAGAAGAAGGTCCCTCTAGTGAAGGTGCTATGGTCCAACCATGGACGGGAGGAGCACACTTGGGAGCCGAGGGATCTGATGCTGGAGCAACACCCGGAGCTATTCGCATCAGGTACATTTAAGTTATGTCTTTAAATTTCTTGATGATTCTTGCAAATAGAACCCCGTAGACCCGAACTTAAATTTCGGGGACGAAATTATTTTCTTGTTTATTGGAATTTGTAACATCCCATGTTACTTCTGGACCCCTCAACTTAGATTGGGTTAGACATGGGGTGAGATTTAAGGAGATCAACTAGGTTTGACCCTAGGTAGTGGGTGGTAGCCATGTGGGGCCCACTATAAGACCTTAGTCAAATTAGGTCAAACTAGCCTAATTAGGGACCCTAGCCACACCATGACCCCACCACATTGCCCTAACCCTAAAGACAATCTAAGTGGACCCTAGGGTGTGTCACTGGGTCAACATTTTGACCCCAATTGACCAAAGTCAACCTTGGGTTTAATTTGGTCAAACCCACACTCATAGGTCTAATTAACCTAAGTGGGGCACCCCCTTGACCCAAACCAAGTTGGGTGGTGCCACTAGACCCATTTCCACCAAGTGGGGTCAGTCCACCCACCATGGTTGACCAAGTCAACTCCCTAAGTCAATTTGGTCAACAATTTGACCTAAGGAATGAAATGAAGGCCAAGTCATTTCCCTTGGACCAAGCCCACCAAAATTGGCCCATATTCAGCCCAAGTGAACAAGACCAGTCCTACCCCTCTAAATCAGGAGAGAGAATACATGCAAGGGGGTAAAATTGGAATTTTTAGGAGAAGAGGAGAGAGAAAAGGGAATGAAGAAAATGGTGGCCACATGGCCACCCCATCAGCTGGTTTAGGCTGCCCAAAACCAGGTGGCCGACCTCCCCTCTTCATTTCCAGCAGAAAACCAAGGCAGTGAGCCACATGGCACCATGGGTGAAGCCTCCAATGCTCAAACCGAGCTCACCTTGGAGTTAACTCCACTTATAGGCCACCTCAGTCCAAACAGAGCTCACCATTAGCTTCAGAAGGCCGAGAGGAGTGGAATTCGACTGCTTAAGCATGGAAAACGGTGGAGATTTGAGCTTTCGGGGTGGAGCTCGACGGCGCACCACCACCACGGCAAACCGCCGCCTGACCCGCAGCCAAGCTTCGATTCAGGTCCGTTTCGCCTCGCCTCTTCCCGTACTAGGTTTCTAGATCAATCTAGGGAGATATCGGGCTCAATTGAGCCCGATGCCATGAGAGAAATTGGAGAAAATCGAGCATTTCTCTTCTTGCTCGGGTTCGCCGGAGGAGCCAACTCCGGCGGCCCCACCGCCGGGAAACGCTAGCCCCCACCTTAACGAAGGTGGTGGCGATATCCGCCGGCGGTGGTGGTGGCTCAGCTGGCCGGAAAAGGCCAGCCAACATCGTCCAGGAAGAAATGATCCTGGCCGTTAAATCATCGGCGACGATGACCAGATCCCGTCGGTTTAACTTTAAGATTCGTGCAGAGGATTAAATGTTTTAATTTTAATTAATTGATGAATAGTGAAATTTCTGTCACACCTTTTCAGTCACTTTGCATGTTAAATATAGGCCTCTTATAGGCATTTCCAGAACTTATCCCCTTAATTAAAATTGTAGCCTAGGGTCTTAACTTTAATATGCCACCATAAACATACATTTTGGTGTAGTGTACAGTCCTGTAGGACTTTTCTCCTAGGACTGGTCCTAGTGTAGGGCAGAAATTAAATTGGATGCCCAGGTCAAAATATTAGTCACCATGGCCCCAAATTTTGGGCACATGCATGATTAGGGCATACTTATCTCCTGCCAAAATTTAGGAATTTTTAGAGAATATTTTCCTATAGTATTTGCTAAAATATCAAAATATAAATAAATGACATATATGGAGTTCTACTCCTCCCCATGGCCCCAAATTTTGGTGGTGGGTCAGTGGGGTCATCCCCGGTGCATGATAAAATTTTCAGCACCTTGGGTTCACTGCATGTTGGAGAATCCACTTGCATGTGCTAGCCTATGTTAAGCCTTGGTGTGCAAATAGCAAAACTGCAAATTGGTGTATTTAGCCCAATGGTGGCATGCAAGGGTCATGAAATTATTTATAGTGGTTCATTAGGGTAAATGTCATCCCTCAAATTAATAATGGAATTTTTGGAATCAAATTCTATTTATTGGAATTTATTTTAAATATAGCTATTTTGGAAATAAAATTGGAAAATAGGGTTTCTTCAAGTACAAACTCAAACAATTTTGCCACGGCATAGATGCGATCACATTGGACTTAGGAAAAATATGATTTCTCTGTTTTGAAGAACGTTTGGAGTAGATACCCAAAATTCCCCATTTTACCCTTATCTTGTAAATTCTTGAAATGATGGATATATACTTCTGAAAAATTTGGAATTTATTCTATTGCTATAAAATGTTATTATTAGTCTTGAATAAATTTCTCAGAATTTAATGGATGCATTATTTGTGTTAAGTTAGTACAATGGCATTTTGGTAAATATCTTATAATGGAATCCTATAGGCCATCTTACAATGAATGTTGATGATTCTCCGCCAATAGTCATAAATTAGTGTCCTAAAAGCTTTGTAATGTTTCTGGAATTTTTGAGTACATAATGCCTATACATCATTTGGAAAATGGAATTTATGTGGAATTGATATTAAATTGAAAATGATAATAAATAATTTAAGGAAAATTATGAAATTCTGTAGGCAGCAATATTTTGTCAATATACATCTCAGGAAAAATTCTCTAGGTCAGTGGATACTTAATCAAACTACTTCATGTGTAAAGTGACCTAACATTTAAATTAAAAGAATTAATTAAAGGACTATTTGACCAAGGAAAATTATGAGAATTCTTAGGGTAGTTCCCTTAGTCCATAACACCTTAGGATAAATATTTAGGGGCAAGATGCCTTAAGGTTTGGAAGATCACATTTCTAGGGTAACCATAGGTCATGGTCTGCATATAACACAAATAGGTCTTGCCTTAGGGGATTACCCGGGTATTGATTATCGGCAGAAATAAGAGAGAGTTCAACATGAGTAACCCTGGTGGGTAGAGTTGTCTTAGTGAGGGATTAAAAGTGCAAGTCTTAGCTAGCAACTGGAGCGGGGATCGGCGGAAGACCGTCGGTTTCCCGGTAATACCTTAAGTCACTAGGGTTATACTAAAGCAATAAGGAGAGCTGGGGAGATACATGGGTAGTCATCAACTAAAATAAGTATCCTTGCGAAAGGGAATGCTGGGCGTAATCCCAACACAGTTTCTAGTGCCCCTTGAGAGCCCTTCACAGGGAATACCGGGGGCAGTCCTGGGATTAACCTTAAATCTCTAAGTATAATAAACCGTAGACAAGAGTAGCTTAATAGGTTAGGACATTGTTGTACCTTCTCACCCGTGTGGGGGTTGGAGAGATTTATGATATATGCTCACCCGTCTAGGGTTGGAGGGAGTTGGTATAAAGGCACTGATGTGCGTTCTCACCCATTTGGGGTTTGAGGGAGATGGCATAAAGGCACTAATGTGCGTTCTCACCCGGGTTTGGGTTTGAGGGATTCAGGACGGGTTTTGGTCCTGCGAGCGGAAGGCTCGGTATGAATTACTTGCATGTGCATAAATATCGTGGCGGGGCATGCGGTACTGGCCGTTCGTCACACCGATGGCAGTACGGTGCACCAGGCGGTTGTGGGAGTTAGAGGGGCCAGTGGGTTGTTTTACACTGCGGTCTGGAGGACGACCCCTGATAACACACATCTGACCCAACAAGACTGACGGGTTTGTTAGGAAAGTACGTACGTGAGACTCTAGAGTGCACCTTGGATGTGTACAGAGGCGTATGAGAGGGGTCTAAGGCTTGGTAGTGTGCATACCGGTCTAGAAGCGGAGACGCCCGCTCCGCTGCTGCCGTAGCCACAGCGGTGGTACCCGAGAGTGATGCTAGCTCTCAAAAAGTGGGAACTAAAGGTCTGTGATCACAGAGTCGTTGTGTGTGAGTTGCACTTGCCTGCGCATAAAATTGCATCATATCATTCATTCATATTAGGTCATACGCTTCATAGATCCTTATCATATAAATTAGTATGGGCTCTTTTATATGATAAGTTAAATTTCCTGGAAACCCTAACTTATATATTTGTATGGGCATTTATATAAGTTAGGGTACGTTTGTGATGCTAGCTTAGTGGTAGCTTAGCTTATTTACTTGTTCACACTGCTGTTTCTTTACTTTCCTTTACTGCACCGCTCTTACTTACTACTTGTACTGTACTTAGCATTGCTAGAGTAGAATTTCATTACTTAGTACCACTCTAGATAGATATTGTCACCTGCTTCCATTTTGCTACCCCTTGTTGTCCTCCGCTTCGTCCTTCCGCTCGGTACCTAGGAGCTGCGGGGCGAGGTGCGAAGGAAACGACTTAGTCTTTTTGACTAATGGTCGGTGACCAACTATTTTTAGGAGCCCGTGGAGATGGAGCACCCAGCACGTCGAGGAGGCAGGACATGAGGAGCAGATTCCACTTCAGCAGGCTACTACCACTACTGTGCGTCCTCAGGTGGGACGAGATCTGATGTTCTAGCATAGCTTCCGCATTTATGATTTTGTGAGAGAGAGATTTGATGTACTGGGCATAAGCCCTTTTTACTCTTTCATTGGTACTATATTGTGGACTATTGTACTATTCATTTCTTTTACATGATTGTACTGTGACTTGTGGACTGATGGTTTTATATACAGTTTACTTCTTTCTTCTCATATTGGCCTACAGGTTTATGATCGTACTAGCCGGCAGAATCGGCGTGTTGCGGTGTCGACTAACCCGTGAGTTAGTGCCACCGTAAGACGGCGGTTCTGGGCATAAGATCCGGTTGCCCTCCTTGGTAAGGGGGAGGGGGGTCTTACAGGCTGAACCTGACTCTTGGTGGTCGGGTAACGGCTGGAATCAACTCCTCTTCCCTAGAGGAGTTGATTGCAGCAATAAAGAATGGTTGTTGACCTCCTTGGCTGGTTCCCACCCATCCTTTCTTCTCCCCAACTTTCTCTCTCCACCATTATCATGAAAGGAAGCTCCCTTTCTCTCTCCTAGTCACCCATATTGACTGGTCAACTCTATAGGATATGTGCAGCCCACTTAATCATAATAATTATGAAAAGTGGGGTTGGCCTAAGGGAAGAATGGCTTGAGCTTGGGTTAGCCCATTTGGGCTAGGTTTGACTTGGCTTGGGCTAGGGTTGACTTGGGTCAATTTGATCATTTGGGTGACTTGGGTAACCTTAGCCACTAGGTTTGAGTCCATTGGGTCCCTAGTGACCCATTGACCTCACTTTGAATTTAGGAAGCCCTAAGTAAGGTTGGTTGGGCACCTTGGTAGTCACTTGACCCATTGTTAGGGCACTTTGACCAAATTAGGGATTAGAGTTGACTTGGGTCAACATGACCATTTGGGTTGACCCCAAGGGGTCCTTGGTGATCCCATGGCTTCCCTTGAGGTCTAGGAAGGGGTGTGTTGGGTTACCTTGCACTTTGGAGGTCACCTACCCTTAGTAAGGGTACTTTGACCAGATGAGGGGCCAGAGTTGACTTGGGTCAACTTGGTATCTAGGGCTGAACCAAATGTGTCCTTGGTGACCCATTGACCTCACTTTAGGGTTAGGAGTGTATGGGTGGGGTCCACTTGGCTAGGGGGAGGTCAATTGACCCTAAGCAGGCTAGTTTGACTCATTTAGGGTTGGGGTTGACTTGGGTCAACTGAGTCTCTTGATTGACCCCAATGGGTCCTTATGGCTCTAATGGGCCTACCAAATATTAGGGGTGTTGTGGTAGGGTCTTGAGGTCAAGGTGTAGCCCCATGGTCCTCCTAAACTATTATTCAGAATCTTACTATTTGCAGACCATGATGATTTCCAACTTCATGTCTAAGCTCACTTGGTCTTCTTAAGCCTCCTAGGGTTCTTTCATGACCTAGTCATGGCCAAAACCACTCTTAGGGGTCTAGTTGGAAATGGGATGTTACAAATCCCAATAAACAAAACAAAGATTTCGTCCCCGAAATCAAGGTTAAGCCTACGGGAATTTCTACCGAAGGAAAGAAACTTATAACATCCCATCACGACGCCACGTTTGCTAAATTAGGTTTAAAGGGAAACCTAAATCTATGACCAATTCGCCCAAATGATGAAGCCAAGATCCCAATAAACAAAAGATTAGCCTCTACTCTTCCTAGAGCAGCCCTACTAGTTTAAAGCAGGAAAATAAATTAATCATCTTGAGGGGTTTGTGAGGTATACCTGACTGAACAACTCTGGGTATCTTTGTCGCATCAGGTCCTGCGGTTCCCAGGTATGCTCCTCCTGGTCGTGGTTCCTCCACAGGACTTTGACTAACGGGACCTTCTTGTGACGCAAGATCCGTACTCCTCGGTCGTCAATCCGAACCAGCTCTAAGCGAACTGACTGGTCTGAAGCTACGGCCCTTCGGTGGTAAAAATCTACTGCTCTAGGCGTAGTAGAGCCCTCCTCAACGAAGAAATGTGGAAGACGTCATGCAGAGCTGCCAGCTCTGGTGGCAACTCCAGCCTATAGGCTAGGGGCCCGATCCGCTCCAGGATCCTGTAAGGGCCCATGTACCTAGGGCTAAGCTTCTTCCTCCGGCCATGCACCCGTGAAACTCCATGCATGGGTCGGATCTTCAGAAACACTCAGTCCCCCACCTGAAACTCCACCTGATGATGTCGGGCATCATAGTACTTAGCCTGTCTGCACTGCGCCTCTAGCATCCTGTCTCTAATCAGCCTCACCTGAGCCTCGGTGTCTTCAACAAAATCTGATCCCAACAACTTCGGATCCTCGTCCTAAATCCAAGAAAGCAGGGTCCTGCATTTCCTTCCATACAAGGCTTCGTAAGGCGCCATCCTGATGCTGGACTGGTAGTTGTTGCTATAGGAGAACTCAACCAGGGGTAAGAGCTTCTCCCACGGCTCCCCGCGGTCCAAAATGCATAGCCTCAAAAGATCTTCCAGCATCCGGTTGGTGCGTTCTGTCTGTCCGTCCGTCTGGGGATGGAATGCGGTGCTGAAGGTCAATCGCATGCCTAAGTAAGCTTGCACGGATCTCCACTCCCTGGAAGTTAACCGGTCATCCCGATCTGATACGATGGTCTTGGGCACCCCGTGATATCGAACGAACTGCTCCACAAATCTCCGCACTAATACTCCCACAGAGTCATCCTTCCTGATCGGAATGAACCTGGCCACCTTTGTCAACCGATCGACGATCACCCAAATCGAGTCGTTTCTCGTCCGTGATCGGGGAAGTCCGTGAATAAAGTCCATCGCGATGTCTTCGAACTTCCACTCTGGTACCGGGAGTGGTTGCAACAACCCTGCATGGTTTTTGCACTCCGCCTTCACTAGCTGGCACGCCTCGCAGTGGGTCACAAACTGAGTGATGTCTTTCTTCATGCCCGGCAAGTACATAGTCTTCTTCAAGTCTGTAGTCATCTTCTTGATCCCCAGGTGCACCGAGTATCTGCTGTGGTGGGCCTCTGCCATGATATTCTCCCGGACCTGGCCTCCTTCCGATATATAAGTCCGACCTCTGAAGCATACCATGCCGTCCCTCATCGTGTAATCCCGTGTTGCACCGTTCTCTAAGGCCCAGAATATCGGCTCCAATTTGGAATCTCGCCTCTGCCCCTCTCTGACTCGGTCCCGGATATCGTCTGTAGCACTCATCGCAGCTAAATACTCCATGTAAAGCTCGGGGTCCTCGGATGGCACCAGTGTGATGTGCATATCCTCCAATCTTCTCACCAGCTCCATAGACATAACCTGGGGCCCGACTTCAGAAGTGGCAGCTCTCCGACTCAACGCATCGGCCACCACGTTTGCCTTCCCTGGATGGTAGTACATCTCATACTGATAATCTGCTAATTACTCCACCCAGCACCTCTGCATGATGTTTAGTTCCTTCTGCGTGTCCACGTACTTCAGATTCTTGTGGTCGAAGTAGATGTCGCAGTGGACCCCATAAAGATAGTGGTGCCAAAACTTCAAAGCAAAAACGACCGCCCCCATCTCAAGGTCGTGCACCGGGTAGTTCTGTTCGTGCTTCTTCAACTGGCGAGACGCATAATCAATCATATGACCCCTCTGCATCAGTACAGCTCCCATACCCTGGTAGGAAGCATCAGTATAGACCTGAAATCCTTCTCTCCCCGAGGGGAGAGAAAGTATGGGAGCCGAGGTGAGTTGATCCTTCAGCTCCTGGAAAGTTGCCTAGCACTGCGGGGTCCACACGAAAGGTACCTCCTTCTTCGTCAAAGATGTGAGTGGGAGGGCGATTCGATAGAATCCCTCCACGAACTTCCGGTAATAACCGACAAGTCCTAGGAAACTTCGTACGTCGGTGGCTGCCTTCAACTGCAGCCAATCCCGAACTGCCCGAATCTTTGCCGGATCAACTGCCAACCCAACTCCACTGATAATATGGCCTAAGAAGTCCACCTCCTTCAACCAGAACTGACATTTGCAAAACTTTGCATATAAATGATTCTCCCGCTGTCTCTGTAGGGTTAGTGCCAGATGGCGAGTGTGCTCGTCCTCTGTTCTCGAGTAGATGAGGATGTCATCGATAAACACAATGACAAACACATTTAGATACTCCTTGAAAACCTTGTTCATGATGGTCATGAACGCCGATGGCACATTGGTGAGCATGAAGGGCATCACCGTAAACTCAAATAATCCATATCTGCTACTAAAAGTAGTCTTCGTAATATCCCCTCTCGAATCCGAAGCTGGTACTAGCCCGACCTCAAATCTAATTTCGAAAAGAACTACGCCCCCTGCAGCTGGTCAAACAACTCGTCTATCCTTGGCAGTGGATAGGTGTTCCGGACCGTCAGCTGATTTAGTGCTCGGTAGTCGATGCACAATCTGAGTGTCCCGTCTTTCTTTTTGACGAACAATACCGAAGCTCCCCATGGTGAAGAGCTTGGCCGGACAAATCCGGCTTCCACTAGCTCCTGAAGCTGGCTCCGAAACTCTGTCAATTCCCATGGGGCCATCCGATAAGGGCCTTAGATGCCGGCTTGTCCCCCGGCACAAGCTGTATCTGAAAGTCCTGCTCCCTGTGCGGGGGTAATCCGGGTAATTTTTCTGGAAAGACGTCTGCAAAATCCCGCACCACCGGGATATTTGATATAGAATTCGTGGTCTCCGCCATTTCAAACAGCACCTCGTAGACCTCCTCCCCCTGTAAATATGCCTTAATGGCCTGTACTGAAGATAAGGGTATACGAGAGGCAGGTCTTATACCTTCGATGATGATGACAGAGTCCCCGTGCCTTACGGTGATCCTCCTTTCCTGACAATCAATCTGTGCATGGTTCCAATGTAACCAAGTCATGCCCAGGAGCAGCTCGAAGACTGGCATCCTCAGGATCGTAGCCGATACTTCGAATGACTTTCCTCCAATTTCCGCCTCCATGTTGCAGTGGGCAGAGGTGAGTATCTCTGATCCGTCGGGTAGACGCGCCCTCCTCATCCGGCCTGTGAACCGCTCCACTCCTTCCAGCCCTTCTAGAAAGTCCTCCGACACAAACGAGTGCGAGGCACCCGTGTCGAACAGAGTATAGACGGGCTTACTGCTGATGAAGACTATACCTTTGACGGTTAAATGTCTTAGTATTTTATAACGAGTTTTCTTTCCTATTTATTCTACTTAGGGCAGTTTTACTTGTTGGGCAATTGAGAAAGGGAATTCAATTTAAACAATTTAGACATCTTGGCATACCTGCTATGACCTACTCTGGGTTCCAAGGCTGTGCAAGGTCCAAAGCATACACCTGCTCCCTTTCATATCTTCGATCCCCTCCCTGGTAACCACGTCCTCAGCCGCATCCTCGGCCTCCTAAATGCTGAGCAGGTGGGACACCCTGTGGTGCAGGAGGTGGTGCCCCCTCATTGGGCAGTTTCTCCGGAGGTGTCCAACCCGATGACAATGGAAGCACTCTGGTGGGGGATACGCCATACCCCCGGGTCTCGACATCTCCTGTATCCGAAGAGGTTGAGGGGCCAATATCACCTGCTCTCTCAGCTCCTGCCTTATCTCCTGACGAGGCTGGTCCTCTGTCCTTCTCCCATCTGGTATAGCACCTCGCCGTTGATCATTTCTGGCCCTCCGGCCCTGATCCTCCACTGGCCGCTTTCGGCCCCGAGTGGTGTGCCAATCAGCCTCAATCCTCTTTGCCATCTCCAAAATCCAGGAGATAGGCCCGTCGGATACAAAAAACAAGGCCTCCATCAACTCCTCTTTCAGACCATTATAGAACCTCTTGATGTATCCTGCTTCGTCCAGCTGGTAAGAACCTGCATATCGAGCCAAATGTTCGAACTCCCGATGGTACTCCACCACCGTCCTAGTGTCTTGCTTTAGCTATAAGAACCGCTCCTCCAACTCATCCCTGGCCGACTACGGAACAAAATGCTCCAGCAGTGTGGCCCTGAATTCTTCCCAGGTAATTTCTGCAACCTCCCTATAGGCAAACGTCGTGTCCAACAGCGTCTTCCACCACCTCTTGGCATGGGACTCCAGGCAAGATACCACCAAACCCACCCTCTCCTCCCAGGGGCACCGTATCCCGGTCAGCATCTCGTACATAATATCCAGCCACTCCTCTGTCCGCACTGCCGACTCTGTCCCCAAGTAGGATGGTGTAGAGAGTCCTCGGAAGGTGCTCATCTAGTTGGCCCCCTGGTTTGGCTGCGGGGCCGGAGCCTGTTGAGTTCGGAAGGCCTCAAGGATAGCTGTAAGAGTTTGCCCCATGTCTGACTGAAGGAAAGGAGTGGGGACCAGGGGAGGTGGTGCAATGTACGGAGTTTGCTGAGCTCCGCCTTGTGGGGTGGGCTGAGCTGGGGGCTGCAAAACGAACTACATTAGTAGGTAATCGACTCAATACCTAATAATAAGTGGATAATTTACATGTGATCCCTCATATGGGCACACCACTGCTTCCGCTGCTTAGTTTGTCCCCAAACTAAACTCGCGCGGGGGTGACCCAGGGTTGTGGACTGCTACTTTTCGATCGAGGTCTGCTTTGATACCACTTGTAAGACCCCCCTTTTTTTTCTTTTTCAACACCGGGGTCTTATGCCCAGAAACGCCATTTTGCGGTGACTCCTTCACGCCCTGAAGGGTCATCACCACAAAGTGCCGATTCTGCCGGCCAATTCGATCACAGAAACGTAGCAAAACAAAGAGAATGTAAACTAGCAGTCCACAGAAAACCACATATCATAGTAAATAAACCTCCACGAAGGGAGTGTCCATAAAATAATATATAAGAGTACTAAAATACGGGCTTATACCTGTTACATCATGTCCTCACTACAAATCACTCATGCAGAAGCAAATGCTGAAAATCTACTCAAGCTCGAGACTCACAGTCCCGGCTGTATGAACTCCGGAGCTAGACTGCCCCATCTCCATGCGCACCGGTCTCTGGGGCTGCTCCTCCATGCTGGGCTCCACGATTCCCTAAAATGATGTGGTTCGAAAATTGTTAGTCTAAAATACTAAGTCCTATCATCCCCACCCCTTCCCCCATGCTCCTAGGCACCGAGCGGAGAGGAAGAAAGGGGAGGACTTGAAGGTGGAGAATAATCAAAAACAGATGGCAGCGGACCTATACTAGCAATACTATAATAGGTATGGACAATAAGTTGAAACATGAAAAGTAACCTTCACTTATGTGAGAACACATAAGCCAAGGGGTTTTTCTGCAAGGCTCCCATCATATAAAAAGTCCCATACCAATTTATACATTGGGGTGTCGGTTATCAAACAGCAGTAAATATATATATCAAAATTGACCTTAATTTATAAACTTGCACACACAAGCTTATAGACCAAGGGGTCATTTTGCAGGGCCTAAAGTATAAGCGTCTCATTCCACTTATACTTTAGGTGTCAGGGTTAAATGAATCAATTATGCTATGACATGCAAGTGGGTATGATGGATCATGCAAGTGCAACACACACACCCGAATCTGTGCACACAGACGTTTAGTTCCCCCTTTCTGGAGTTGTAACCTCCCAGGATACCTCCGTAGTCGCAGATGGAAGTGGTGGGTTGGGCCTCGCCCACCTCTAAACCAGTAAAGCACTACCAGTCAGACCTATCATACGCCTCAACGCTTGGTGCACGAAGCGGACTCCTGCGTACTCTTGCTGGCTGGCGCACCGGACTTCGGTTGGCGAAGTGCTAGCCACACTTGCCGAGTCAGCGTATTGGCATCGGTGCATCGACCCTCCAATACCGAAGACCCACCACCTTAATTCTCTTTCCTTTTCTGCACATGCAAATTTAACGTATCCAAAAACCGAGCCGAAACTCCCCGGACTAAAAATGTCCGTCCAATCAATCGAGTCGAAGCTCCTCGGACCCAAACGTCCATCTCTTAACCATCCAAGCCGAAGCTTCCAACTATCTTCCAGTGCTATCAGTGTTCGTGAAATGTGCAACCCTAATTACTGAGTTACACTTTTCATCTTGTTAATACGGTTTACGTTAACCAGGACTGCCCACGGTATTCCCTGTGAAGGGCTCTCAAGGGGCACTAGGAACTATGTTGGGATTACGCCCAACGTTCCCTTTCGCAAGGTACTTATTATTATTATTGGTTGATTTCCCTACCCATTACCTTCTCCTATTATGATAGGCTAATCCTAGGGTGATTTGACTCTACCTCACCTCGGGAAGGACGATTTTTCATCGAACCCGAGCGCCTCTAAATTCTTGCCAAACCAACTTCTCACAACTCTTCCTATTCTTCTATGGTGAGCTCATCCACATCTATCCAAAATGACTAACTCCTACACTATGCCTCATCGTATCTTATTACAAGTACCCATCTTGCCAAATGCAGACCATCCCAGGCTATATGTCGGACCGGACAGGAGATAATCCAAATACTCATCCAAATGGCCTACCTTATTTACTATATACTTATCATGACACGAATAGACTAAATCCAGGACATTATAATTTTCCTAATTTATCTGACATTTAATTAATTTCCTTAAAGCTTCCAAAGGCTACCAGTTTGAACACGAAATACCCTAAGTACACATGCAAGATGCCTAACAAAATTATGATAAATATTACGCTATCTCAATACTGTAAATGCAAAGTATCTCAATTTTCTATCACCAAAAGGGCACTAAAATTATTTTAGCAATATTTACTATCTTCCATCGTTTATGAACCAAGCATAGGAAATATCCATCCAAAAATTATAAAATAATTATACTATGCAGATAAAAACATAAAAGTAGTATTGGCCAAGTTTCATAATTGTATAGCAAAAATTATTCTCTGAATAAATTAATTATCAAAATCTCATTATTATGGACTTGTAAAGGAAGTACTATAAACAGCCCTCTAAAAATTATGAATAAAATTCCTACAAATATATTTTGGCCTGAAATCATCAGTACCTAAGTCTCATGATTTGTCAACAGATATATCATCTATAAATAATTTTATACCCAAAAAGCCACTTTTAGAAGTTAGTGAAGGAAGTACCAAATATATTCAATTAAAAATTGTAACAAAATTCAGGGATATTCACTTAGACCTAGATTATCTTCTGACCAAGTCTCATCAGATTCAAATGAACAGAATAATCAAATTAATTTAAACACCATTTTGGGCCTTTTGGTATTTAACAAATAAAGTGCAAGAAATATAATCCATAAAATTCTAATAAAATTACCAGGGGTTCTAGATGATCTAAAACTTACTCTACCCAAGTTTCACAACCTTTAGCTTTAATTTAGTGGCTGAATTTACAAAATCATTCTTCTACCCTAAAAATAGGGTTAGGGTTTTGAGGTGGCTACCTTCCTCCAAATCCTCTAAGATTCCTTCCAGAGAACTTAGGTTACACTACCTTCAATGCTACTGAGTTTTCAAGGCGATACAAGGGCATTTTCCCCCATGTCCTTCACAACCCCCAAAAGTCCTTCCTTAGGGTTTGAGGTTGAACCCTAGGGTAAATCAAACCTAAATCACCCCATTTTCCTTAAGACAGAGTCATTGTCCATACTAAGTCAGTGTCCAAGACCTCAGCCTCTGTTGAGGGGAGGTGGCCACCATAAGCCCATGGTGCACTTTTAGTCAAAAATACCTCCTTAAGGCCAAACTAGGATTTGGTTATTCCCTAACCAAAACCTATTCAAATGGGTTGAAATTTTGTACAGAGCTAGGTATTGATGCCTGAGACCATTCACGAAAATTTGGGAGGGTTTGGAGGTAATTAGACTACTTAATTAAAATACCCTATCATTATTAAATAAAAGTAAAAATCTTAAGCAAAGTGTCTCTAAAAATTCTGAATTTTGGGCAGGCCCTAGGTATATCTAGGGTGGACTCCCTGCCAAAATTTCAATTACTTTGGACCAAGGATGAAGTATGGGCACTCAGTTTAATGTCTGCCCAGCCCTAGGTGTAGGTCCCACCAAAATGGCTGCCTTGGTCAAACCATGAACCCAAATTAGTTCAAACTAATTTTAAAATAAGGTAGACCCAAAGGGCTACAACTTTCATGTTGAAGGTTTTCCCACCAGGTGCACCTAAGTATTATTAAAATTTAAAACCAATAATACCAAAATCTGTGACATAAATCACATTATTATAAATATATATCCTATAGTTTAAATCGGATGAAACACGAATCTTGGCGCAAAAGGGACGGAATCCCTTCATCTCCTTTCTTGAGCCGATGACCAGGATTTGTTCTTCCTGGGATGACTTCAAGAGGCTGCCGCCGGCCATCCAGCCCCTTCCCCGGCCGGCCACCGCCACCACCTCCTCCGTTGAGGTGGTGGCTGTCGCCAGGCGGCGGCACAGCCGCCGGAGAGGCGTTTTCCGGCGGTTCTACTGGGTGGTTTTTCGGCCAAAAATTAATGGAATTCAGAATTAGGATTGGGCTCTATTGAGCCCGAACCTTGCACCTAATGGATTCTACGATCTACTCATGAGTTAAGGAGAGGAAGAGGACCTTTCTAGTGGTCTGGAGTCGTGTCGATCTTCGGGTTTCCATGGTGGTGATGCCGCCGGCCGGATTTCTACAACAGTGCAGTCAAGTGGCTCGAATTCCTCAGGTAAATGGTGGGAAGGGTTCCTCTCATGTCACTGATGGTGTTTAAATCATCAGTTGGGGAGGGGAGAGACCAAACATCAATGGACATTAATGCCCTCTGAAAGCTTGGCTCGGGTTGAGTGGTGGGGGGGGGGGGCTGAACCTGCCTCTTGGTGGCCGGGAAACGGCTGGAATCAACTCCTCTTCCCTATAGGAGTTGATTGCAGCCATAAAGAATGGATGTTGACCTCCTTGGCCAGTTCCCACCCATCCTTTCTTCTCCCCCAACTTTCTCTCTCCACCATTATCATGAAAGGAAGCTCCCTTTCTCTCTCCTAGTCACCCATATTGACTGGTCAACTCCATAGGATATGTGCAGCCAACTTAATCATAATAATTATGAAAAGTGAGGTTGGCCTAAGGGAAGAATGGCTTGAGCTTGGGTTAGCCCATTTGGGCTAGATTTGATTTGGCTTGGGCTATGGTTGACTTGGGTCAATTTGATCATTTGGGTTGACCCTAATGGGTCCTTGGTGACCCATTGGCCTCCCCTAAGGTCCATGTAGGGTTGGGTAGGTTTAACTTGGCACCTTGGAGGTCACTTGACCCTTGGTAAGGGCACTTTGACCACTTTGGCGTTTGAGTTGACTTGGGTCAACTTAGCCACTAGGTTTGACTCTAATGGGCCCCTAGTGACCCATTGACCTCACTTTGGGTGTAGGAAGCCCTGAGTAAGGTTGGTTGTGTAACACCTCCCCTGTAATGACCGTATAATATGGGTCCGGCCGGGGCCCCACAACATACGGACGCCACAGCTTTAGTATTATAAGATGATATAACTACCTACACTCAAAACTCTTTGCACAACACAGCGGAAACACAAGCAAGACTAAAAGTTATCCACTACTATAAGAGTAATAAAAAGATGGCCTTATGGCCTTACAACATAAGAGAGTCCAAACTCAAATAATACAACAAACATGAAAGTGCATAAGCACTCCTAGTCTACCTCGGCGTGCAAGCCGGACAACAAGAGTCTCAAACATACAATATCATAAGTAGAGTTACAAAAGAGGGAAACACTTCATGAGACTTAGGCCTTTCTGGCCGGCGAGCTAGCTCCTGCGTTCGATCCTTGCCCTGTAAAAATTATTAGTAATGTGGGTCAGCAAAGGCTGACCTCAAACTGTATAACAAACGCATCTCCTCCCGGCCGCCCCTAACGGACCCCGGGCTACTTCTCCAACCTGCAAGTTAGCACTTCATATGCAATAATCATAGGCAAGAAAAGCAACGAAAGAAACAGGCTTGGATGTCTCAAACATCATATATGTTCTTTACTGTTGAGCATATAATGTTAGGGCCTACTATGCAACATGAATGCAACACCCGGGCTTCACCCAAGTCACCCTATAGCGTATGCATCTAGCACAACATCACATCAATTGGGTACTCACCATTTCCCCATTGGCATAAAGCCACAAACAAAAGGGGGTAACACAATCTCCCCCAACGGCGCACAGGCCGCCACATGGAACTCTTGCCAAGGCCCCACCCGCTCAAGGTCTTAGACCCGGGCTTGCCTGCAAGCTCTGACGTCTCATGTCAGGATTCCAACAAACACAAACTGATCGATTCTAAGAAGCCTTGCTGGACCCCACCTGCTCATGGCCTCATTGCCCGGGCTTGCCCCCATGCTTGACATTCTCGTCAGTCTCACAGAAGGGGACTAGTCTCGCCGGGACACTCTCCACTCATGACGTGAACGTCACGGGATAGCCAGCCGACCACGGAGACACAACCACGCCTTGGCACATCAAAAACCCAAGACAATTCCACCCTAGTCCCTCATTTGTACTACAGTGTTCCCGCGCACCAAGAAAACCATCTTCCACTCATTCGGAGCTAACCTTGTCCACCAAGGAAACCATCTACCGCCATTGAGGAGCTAACCTTGTCCGGTTCCGACTACACGTACTCACTCGATAAAAAGGGGAAACATCACCACATCATAGACGGCATCTTGCCGCAACGGAATCTCTACGAATCCTTAAAGCTCGTATGCAACATCACCGAGTCGGACTAACGGTCGCGACTACGGCTTCACCCACCATGCCTAATCCACTAACGGAGCGGATCTCTAATGCAAACATGCCAGGGACGGACTCAATCGACCCGAAGGTTCCTCTTGAACCTTGGCGACCCAAACCCCTCTCATTTGAGTGTTTGTTGCCCAAAATTAGAAGAGAAATGATGCTAAGACATGCATCCTAAAACTGAGAGGAGAAGTGTCGTTACCTTTCGACTCCTCTTCCTAGCCATGACAAAATAGCCGGATGAAAACCTTTGCAAAGACCTAGCCTCCACGGATCTGGACTCGGCTCGCGATTTGGAGCACCGAAGCCTCTCCAACAGCCGGATCTCTACTTCACCTTCTTCCTTGCTCTCCCTTCTCTCTAGAATGTTAGTAAGAGAAAGCTTGGAGAAGAATGAGAGTTTCCAACCCTATTCTCGGACTTAACTCCCCAAGAGCAGTCCTGAACCATCAGATCCCAAAATAAGGGAAAGAATGGCCACGATCCGTCTGAAAAATAAAACACCTGGGTCGTGTCCCCCATTCGCCGTCCCAAATCGACGCGCCTGGAACGACACACGGGCATACGACACGCCCGTATTTGACCGACACTCCCGTGTTCCACCTGACATGGCCGTGTGGTCGGCCGTGTGCCTCCATCGACACAGCCCCGAAAACAACCCGAGAAGGACACGGCCTGGGACACGCCTGTGTCCCAAGCCGTGTGCGAAGTCTCGACACTCGTCGATTGCCTTTGTGTCGACACCGCGGGAAAATGTCGAGTGAAGATTGTCGACCATGCGGGACACGCCCTGTGACACGCCGTGCGTGTCACAGGCCGTGTGCCCCTGTCTCGACACTCGACACTCGACACTCGTCGAGTGAATTTTGTCGAGAGAAGTTCGTCGACTGACTGACACGGCCTTGGACACGCCCGTGTCCTAGGCCGTGTGCCTTATCTCCACACATCGTCGAGCGAAAATGTCGACACCCCGGGCCGGTTGTCGACACGGGCTCGACACGACCTGAGACACGCCCGTGTCTCAGGTCGTGTGCCCAGTCTCGACACTTTGTCGAGCGAAAAATGTCGACTACGCGGCCAAGTCGTCGACTCCAGCCTGACACACCCTGGGATACGCCCGTGTCCCAGGCCGTGTGCCCCCTGCCAGAAACCATAATTGGCCAGAAAATGCTAGTCGAACCCCTCTCAAATTTTGGGGTGTTACAGGTTGGGCATCTTGGTGGTCACTTGACCCTTAGTTAGGGCACTTTGACCAAATTAGGGATTATAGTTGACTTGGGTCAACATGACCATTTAGGTTGACCCCAAGGGGTCCTTGGTGACCCCATGGCTTCCCCTGAGGTCTAGGAAGGGGTGTGTAGGGTTACCTTGCACTTTGGAGGTCACCTACCCTTAGTAAGGGTACTTTGACCAGATGAGGGGCCTTAGTTGACTTGGGTCAACTTGGTCTCTAGGGTTGAACCCAATGTGTCCTTGGTGACCCATTGACCTCACTTTATGGTTAGGAGTGCATGGGTGGGGTCCACTTGGCTAGGGGAGGTCAATTGACCCTAAGTAGGCTAGTTTGACCCATTTAGGGTTGGCGTTGACTTGGGTCAACTGAGTCTCTTGATTGACCCCAATGGGTCCTTATGGATCTTAAGGGCCAAAGTCCCAAAGTATTAGGGGGTGTTGTGTTAGGGTCTTGGGGTCAAGGTGTAGCTCCATGGTCCTCCTAAACTATTGTTCAGAATCCTACTATTTGCAGACCATGATGATTTCCAACTTCATGTCTAAGCTCACTTGGTCTTCTTGAGCTTCCTAGGGTTCTGTCATGACCTAGTCATGACCAAAACCACTCTTAGGGGTCTAGTTGGAAATGGGATGTTACAGTGCATACACTAGCTAGCCGAGAGACCACGCATATGGACTGATCACCCCTTGGGTAAAGGGAGTTCCGCACTAACCTCGAGAGAGGAGGCACGAAATTCTACTGGATTGGGTTCCCCACCCAATAGCGGGGTTCTTAGTGTAAAGCGAGCATTAAGAGGAATCCTTCATCGGACGAAAGCCCGGTCGAATAGTTTTAATATTCAGGTGAGCGATAGTCCTAGATATAGGTGACCTCATGTTTGTGGAACCTCCACGACCAAGTCTCCGCCTTAATTAATTTGAAATTTAGGATCTCTCTTTATTAAAAGTTATTTTAGTTCAGATTTGATTTGGTACCGTTGAGCTAAATTTTTCATCGGCTTCTTTCTTTCTTCTTTTATTCTCTGTTTTTATATATATAAATAATAACCCGACAAGCTATTTTCGGTAGAATAATAGTTCCCTCTCGGGAAGAGTAAAAATAATCAACCCGTCCCCGAGAACAATACAACCCCAATATTCTTCACCGAAATATCCTGTACTACACGGGATAGGTGCACTTGCCTCCTTTCGTTAAAACTCGGTTTCAACTTTTTTATAGATAATAAATCCGTGCACCCCGTCCTTCCAAAATAAAATCAACCGCTTTTTCGAAAAATAAACCCGCGGGGTGCCGTGAGTTTTAACCATCAAGTTTTTGCGCCGTTGCCGGGGACTTGTTTAAACCATTGTTTTTTTTAGTTTTAACCATCAGGGTACTCATTTTAATTTCTGGCTAGCCCTATGTATAAGCTGCACCATTATGAGTGTTGTGGTCAGACCACTGACCCAAATTGGTTGAAAACAATTTTAAATTAAACTAGACATCAAGGAAACAATATTTATGTTGGACACTTTCACTGTAGGGGGCTCTAGATATTTATAATAAATAAAAACATTCACAGCCTTTTAAGTAACAGAATTGAATTAAAACTAATAATAATTATTAGATTCTGCACGAATCTTGAAGCAGCATCGACGGGATCGGTTCCACTTCCCCAACGTGCCAATGGACAAGATTAGCCGTCTTGGGCCGTTTTGGCTGGTGATATCCCGGCCACCCGCGCCTCTTCCCGGTCAGCGGGCCACCGCCACCACCACCTTCGTTGAGGTGGAGGATGGTGATTCGCGGTGGTTGGTTGGCCGGTGGTGGCCGGAATAGCGGTTTGTGGGTAGAAGAAGAAGCTTGAATATACAAGCTTTTGGCCATGCGATTTTGGGCCAATGGCCTCAATTCTGACAGCCGTTGAGTGTAGATCTACCCATTAGAAGAGAGGAGAGGGACATGACCTTAGTGGAGGGCTGGAGTCGGGCCGATCGCCAGGTTTCCATGGACGGTTGTGGCACCATCGGGTGCACTGCAACAACACAGTAGAAGGCCTCGATTTCTTCAGGGGAAGAGTGGAAACAGCTCCTCTCTGCCCTTTGAAGCTTTTAAAATTACCAATAGGGGAAGGGGGAGGGTCAATCTTTAATGGACATTAATGTACATGGGGAAGCTTTTTTGGCCAATGTGGGTTTACTGCACCCAACCACTGAAAGGGCATGGAAAGTCCCTTGATATCCTCAACACTGACGGGGGAGATGAATCAGCCCATTGGAGATGAAGGGAGAGGGCCCTTGGCCATGAATGACTCTCTTCCTCCTCTACCTCTCCTCCATAAAAGGGGGAGTGGAGGTTTTCTCTCTCCTAGTCACCATGGCCGAATTTCATGGCTCATTCAGCCTAAAGGAACCCCACTAACCCATATTATTAATGGAAATAAGGTTAGCCCAAGTGTATTGGGCTTGAGCTTGAGTTAGTTATTTGAGCTAGTTTGACCTAATACTAGGGTGGAGTTGACCTTGGTCAAATTGACCTTTTGGGTTGCCTCCAATGGGTCATTGGTGACCCATTGGCCTCCCCTAAGGTCTAGGTAGGATTGTGCAGGGTTGGCTTGGCACCTTGAAGGACACTTGACCCTTAGTTAGGGCACTTTGACCACTTTCGGGCTACAGCTAACTTGGGTCAAATGGACCTTTTGGGTTAACCGTAATGGGTCCTTGGTGACCTATTGACCTCCCTTTAGGGTTGATAAGGTATAGGTTGTGTCTATTTAGCTATGGGAAGGTCAATTAGCCGTATATATGTCAGTTTGACCCATTTAGGATTAGGGTGGACTTAGGTCAACATGACCACTTTGATTTCCCCCAATGGGTCCTTAGTGACCCTATAGACCACCCAAGGGGTTAGGGGTGTTGTGATGGGGTCATAGAGTCAAGTTGAAGCCTTAAGGTCATACCCTAGGTCTGGTGGTGAGGTTGTGCTATTGGCAAACCAAGGTGATTTTCACCTTGTGCCTTTGCTCACTTGGTCTAAAACATTCCAAATGAGCTTAAAAACATAGTCCAAATCAGAGTAAGAAGGAGATACCCAGCGCGTGATGGCTAGACACGATTCTCGGTCGGAGTCGAAGGTTGTCGGTCTTCGTCCGGCTCGGTCGATGGTTGACGTCCAAGGAATCTTAAAGTGTTATCACCTACTTCAAAGGCCTTTTCCCTGTCTTCTTCACATTCCGTGAAGGCTGGAAGTGGCAGGAAAACTCTTCAATACTGGAGAGAAAGACCTCCAAATGCTCCTCTTGAGATGGAGAAGCGAAAAACAACGAAAGACCTTCGATTGCAGTGAAGTTTGGAGGAAGAACGGTGGTCGGATGAGGTTTTCAAGAAGGAGAGAGAAAAAAGCGGCGGGTGGGTAAGGATTTCACGCTCAGAGGAGCGAAAATGGCGGACTGATTATGTCTCCAGTCAACTCCTAAACTTAAATAGAAATAGGTCAGAAAAATAGTCACAAATGGTTTGGCTGTTGGAGTTACCATGGTGATCTAGAAGTGTTCAAACATGTGATCTCACTGCCAACGCGATATGAGCCTACAGGGTCGCACATAAGAGATGTGGAGAAGTTGGATGATTGACTGTGTTGGTAAAGGTTACCAATCACCGACCTTAATAGGGTTGGGCAAATGTTGCCTTGAAGGATTGGTAAGAGTCGACGACCGCGGGTCGACGAGTGTCGTCAAACCCAAGTTCGACGGTAGACGAGTATCGTCGAGGATTGGTACTCTGATTCTCGCCGATCGACGAGAATCGTCGAGAATTGGTCCTCTGATTCTCGACGATCGACGAGAATCATAGACCGCAGGTCGACGGTCGACGAGTATAGTCCTCCCCGCATTCGGCGAGAATCGTCGAGTATTGTACTCTGATTCTCGCCGATCCTAGGTGATACTCGCCGACTGATTCTGGGTGGTCAGCGGGATAGCGATATTCCTAAGTCTATTTTTATTCGGTATAAAAGGACACTTAGGGTTTTCGGGAAACTAGATCTTCTTTCTGATCGAATCGAAATCGACGGAAGTGTTCCGCCGTTCCGTTCGTTCCGCCGATCCCGAATCCCGCCGTCGACGGAAGTGTTCCGCCGCCGCCGTGATCGCTCCGCCGACCTCCTCCTCTCCGGCGATCGTCGCCGGTATTGCTCTTCCTGGAGCGGACCTAGCAGTCCGTGGAATAGCAAGGTGCGGTCATCATCCTTCCTGATTATCCGTGCGACGGAAAAACTCGGCGTTCTCCTGCTCGTGTGAACTTCTGCAGAGACGTGGATATTATTCCACGTAGAACTCGCCACTAGCAAGAAGGCGAAGCTGGAGCATCTCTGTTGAGTTGTGACTCAACGCCACCGAGGTAATTTTTGCATAGTTGTGTGTTAACTTCTTGATTCAACTACCATGGCCCGATCCCATCTCTTTTTGTTTTTCTTGATGTTTACCTTCCGCTGCGTGCACAAGCGTTGTGCCATCCTCATAGAGAAACCAACAGTGGTATCAGAGCCAGGTTTCAGCCATGATTATTGTATTGGAAGTTTTGTTATTCCAGTGCGTGTAAACCTAGGGATTTAGAAGTGTTCTAAATGTCTAGATTTAGTCTTGGTACCCCGCCAAGAACTTCTGGAATTTCGTTGAAATTTCTAATTGTTAGAAATTGTAGTATCCTTAGCAGTAACCATCCCTCGAGTTTGTTTTGGATTTTGAATCCAACATAGAGAGATGAGCTTGTCTACTGCTTTAAGTTGAGTTGTCTTTGCTTTTGTCCAATGCATGTAAATCTGAGGATTTGGAAGTTCCGGATGTTCAGATTTAGCCCTTCCTTCTATCAAATATTGATGGTGTCAGGTTGTGCACATAAGGGATGCATGTAGTTTTAGAAAAATTATTTTTCTTTGGATGTGCACATTGATCAAATGTTGATCATGGTTAACTGTTAACCTATAATTAAAATCCCTTCATCAAATATTAAGTGTTCGGATGCCTTCCGATGGATGACACTCTTCCTGCCTCGATCGATGAAGTGTGGGCTTGCCAAAGCAAGGTGCATTAATCTATCTTGGTAAGGGTGCGAGCGGATAATTGTGATATCCCACTGTCGACATCGGGTCCAGCTTAACTAGGTGACCTCAAAGGTTGAGTGCCTAGAGGCATAGGGTTGGCATGCTCCATATGATGGATGCGAGTAATGAGTTATTCACCAACCATACAAGAATTGCATGAGGATGCAATTGGCAAGCGTTGCCTACCTAAATAACCGCATCGTGAGAGGAAAGCCAAAACTGACTCATTGTGTTGGTGAAATACGAATCTTGTCCACTAAGAGAGTAGCTCGCATGAACTCTCTGAATTGTTAGTGAGGGCTATCATTTCGAATAAAAATAGTGGGAGTGTTTTAATCGAAGTTCAAATTAAAATAAATTGTATTTGAAATTTAGGTACTGATTTTATTCTGCATAAATTCTTGTAGAATTCCATGGCAAGTGTTTCACACTCCACTTTGTCTCTGAGAGCCATCCTTGAGAAGGATAAGCTCAGTGAGACAAAATACATGGACTGGTATAGGAACCTGAGAATTGTTCTCAGGCAAGAGCGAAAGCTCTATGTCTTGGAAGAAAGAAAGCCCCCGACCGGTGACTGTGAACTCTTCCCTTAGCTGAGAAGGTAACTTACGAGAATGCCTTATCTCCCCTGCTTTAGATGCTCGGCGGTATATGCTTGCCTCTCCCCGCACCTATGAAGCATGCTGTTGTGGGGTACGAGCATCTCAAGACGCTTGCCTCGTCAAGAGAAGGTCCGGCCATCAAAAAGTTTTCCAGTGCAAGGATGAGAGTTTCGGGACTCAGGACAGGTACTCTGTGACCTCACAGCCTGGTTGGGATATAGAGTCCTTGAAAGGCTGGGTTTTCTCTTGGTCATCCTCCTCTCCCTTCTTCCTTCCTGATCCTTGGGAGCCAGCACTTCACAGTTCCTTTAGGTACTTGCCATGACTCTGTTAGACTAGTACCAAGCTTCATTTGAGAAATGCCGGATGGCCGTCTTCATGGCTATCTC